>JAJIZL010035440.1:0-41013 GCA_023969395.1 Amblyomma maculatum
AGCTCTGCATCCTGTTCTCTCCCCGGGTCTTTTCAGCCATTTTTAGCACCATTTTTTAACTGGTGGCGTATAACACCCCGCGAAAATAATTTAAAATATTTCTGGCTACGACAAAGCTGGTTACCTCTAGCTAGGACCATGATACAATTCTTTTCGAACCACGGCCTGCCCCAACCACACGCCTCAAGAATATACCATCGATCCCTGACGTACTCTGCCCGTGTTCAACGACAGCCCTGAGGAGATGCTGGTCGGCTAGCGGTTCTTCAACGCCCGCGAGATGCCCGTTCTTCCTATTCAGCACCCTCCCCAAAAAAAGTCCCTTGATAAAACAAAGCCATACTTACCCCTTTTACTGCGAGCAGATCCAGTGCACTGAACGCCCATGAGTATTATCCCTTTTGTCGTGGTGTATGAACTGGCGTTGGTATCTGAGCAACCTTTCTTCTGGCCAGGTTTTTTTCTTAGGTATGGAGAATGCTTGGGAAATGCTTCTTCGATCCGACCTTGCGTAGACGATAAATGCGTTTTATCATGGTCCATCGTTGTCTAAAGCTGCACATGGGTCACAAAATTTATAATCACATCAGATGCATCCATTATTACGTCCTTTACGGCATTATCAGCTTTTATGTTTGTCGATGCCGCAGACTAATCGGTGAAGTGCCTTGTTCTGTTTGTATTTATACTTTTGGTTCGAAGCAATCGCGTTTAGATCTTGCTTACGTGTTCTGCTATGCCATAAAATAATGTACTTATGTAGTTGGTTTTCTTTTTACTCTTTATTTCAGTGGCTGTGTACCATTTTGTACTTTGTGCGTGTTAAATTGCCTATTTGAACATTGCCTATTATCAATTACATAGTTTTTTCTTTCATGCTCAGTTGTTGTTTTTGCTAATGTACGTCTTTTTTATTGCTTTTATTATTGTGCTAAAATTGTTGTAATTTGGTCATTATTACTTATTTACCTAATGTGACCTGCGACAAGTGTTCTCTGTTCTAGGAGATGCCATCGCGTATTTATTTTGTTTTTGTATCACTGTATTCCGCTCCCCTCTTCCATGCTTCGGCGATTGAGGGTATGTAAAATAAATAAATAAAGGTACATGACAATATCTGCAGTGTCACCACAGTAGCCATACACGAATAAGCCTACAAAAGATAAAAAAGGGAGTAGGTTGTCCTCCAGTGCACTTCCTATCAAACTCTGGGCATAATCCTCGAGCACTGGGGCAAATCCTTCTTGCTAAAAACTAGAAATCCAATACACACTTTAAAATTGTGAAGTTCTGCAGTTATGAATATTTTAAATGAGCTCTCAGTGTACTCTTAAAATCAAAACCTTTAGTTAGAGCGTTCTTTCCATTGGGAATCATACGCAATAAATACTATTTAGGAGAGTATGCTCATGTCACCAAAGTTTGTAATTCCTTGTAGTAGTTGAGAAAATCTACCTAAGGGTTTGAGAGAACACCTTTATCCTACAAGATTCAATGCTAAAGTACACGCCACATCATTTTTCTCCCTTTTAGGCGTATTCTGGTTTTTAATGTAAGGCAGAAATTTGACTCCGGTATTTAGCCTTCTGGGCATGAACGAGGTATGCAACAATATAAGCTGGGAATTAATGTGGAAAATACCAAATGATCAAGGCATCTGTGGTGATATAACCTAAAAGAGAAAACATACTGGGATAATAATGTAGAAATAACATGGGAACGGATAAGATGTACGGAAACGTTGAGATACACAGATGATTAGGAATATGTTGTGCTTTATTACCATGTGTTCACCTTTTATACAATATTATGCAAAGATGACTAGATGAAAAGATTAGGCAGAGCGGCGGCTCTAAGGTTTGATGCCTGCTGATTATATACTGCTAGCAGACAAACAAGAAAACTTGCATGTCTTGCATAATTCGTGTGGCAGAAAGCAGACGGTCTAGGCTGCAGTGTCATCGCAGTTAGGTCGTGTCTGGTGATCTTTGATGATAGATCCTATCAGGTGCTTAAAGTGCTTAAAATACAATACCGTTAAATTTCCATATTGGCACAGTATAAATGTCTCCGGTATACTTAAACAAAGTCAGGACATATGTAGGAAACCACGAACAACCTGTTAAAGAAAAAAGACGAAAATAAGTTGGAATAATGAAAAATCGGGCATTGGGGGCGACAACGGGTGTAATGTGCGGATACATATTTGAAAAGGAATAATTGTTCCAGGGATTACTTTGGTAAGAAGTTTTTGTAACGAAAAACACATGTACAGTCGAGGTTATAAAGCAAAAATGACAGTTCTTAGGCGATTGGCACTAATTATCCACGACAAAGCCCCAAGCGAGGTAGTGCAAGGAAATCTGGGCATGCCATCTTTTGGAGGATGGGAAGCTCAGAGAAAAGAAGAAACTCCTCATGAAATTGGTCATAAACAGGGGGTGACCAAGTAAATAAATGCCTGTACATAAAATATGTGGGCTCACAATGGAGGAAAAGAAATATGAAACTGACCAGTCAGTATGCAGGATGCGAGGACTGAGGAATAAATTGCTTTCAATGGCGGGTGAAATTCTTGATGAACTTAGGATCACTTAAGAGCGATAAGGTGAAATTCCTTTGAAATGGTTACACTGCAGTACTTATTGAACATACCTCAACCGCTGACACAGTGCAGTACAGTGCCTTTTCCGTGCTAGATTGATGCTGACTAGCGACACTCGGCGGCAATAGCGCGGGCTCATTGAGCCGCTTTGTCTTGATAGCTGGCGGCAGATGGCGTACGCCAAACTCTCTCCTGGATACCGAGGTGAAGGCGTCGTCGTCGTCGCGCCCG
This sequence comes from Amblyomma maculatum, assembly GCA_023969395.1. Classification (NCBI taxonomy): domain Eukaryota; kingdom Metazoa; phylum Arthropoda; class Arachnida; order Ixodida; family Ixodidae; genus Amblyomma; species Amblyomma maculatum. The sequence continues at coordinate 2,837 of JAJIZL010035440.1, forward strand.
TACGCTACCATGGAGACGACAGGAAGGCTAGACAAGAACTAAGAACTATGTTATGTTTCTCACATGCCCAGCGTGGCCTATTATTTAGCGTGCTCGGCTGGTGATGGCAGTGATATATTCTGTGTAGGACGATGTTTTTGAAAAGGAAAGTCGGGAAGGTTTTGTTTATAAGGTGGAAAGTTCTAAAGAAAGTCAGGCTATGAGAGATGCCGCAGTAGAAGCCTTCGGGAATTCCGACCCTCTAGGGTTCACTTCTAACGCTTCATGGCGTCACCTCCTTCGGAAACCGGCTGCTGTGGTCGGGATTCCATCCCGCATCACTGGTTCTGCAGCCGAGCGCCCTAACTACTGAACCACCGCGGTGGGGCAGGTTATAATGGAATCTTTCTTTGATAACTCAATAGTCAGTGTCATATTCTTGTGCCTTAGAATACGCAGCTACAAAAGGAACCTAAATAGCAAGGTGACACTCGTGCATTTTGTCGCAAATCCACAGAAACAATTCAACATTTTATATGTAATAGGGCGTTTATTGACGCTCAGATGGAGAGCTGTGAGGAGAGGACCTACAATCTAATCACGTCCATCCGGTTGTCTATGCAGGCACAGTAACTCTCCCTGAGGTCCCAAGTTTTAGAATTACCAAGTGAATGAACTTGCGGTACAAGTAAGCAAAAAGCGATTGGAAGATCGTGGCTGAAAAGCATAAATGTGACTTAAAGTAAAGAATATGATGAAATAGTTAAGCGATTATTAGCAACAATAAAGAAACGTACAAAAAATACGAGAATGCTGGCAAGTGCACTTGCCACCATGCTTGTCGCCAGTCAGATTATTTGACGGGTGAGGTCCCAAACAGCACGGGTGCGTATTTCAGTTTAGGACGAATGAATTTTAAACAGATCAGATGTTTTATAGTGGGAGTGCCATGAATAAACGCAAGTTGTCGTTTGAACCTGATGAGGTGTTTTAGGCAAGCTCTTTGATACTGCTCAGTGCTAAATTCGACTCGTCAGAGAAGTCACTTGGCCGACACGTGTGAATTCTAACCGGCGGGATGACGCTGTTGACCACTGCATCTTCTTCCCAGGCCTCAACGTTAACAAGGTTAGTATGAGGCCCACAGGTTGTACCACATTTTTTGGGTAACGAATGTCAGCGCCCCTTTGTAAACGCTGTTTACCACGCACTTAAGTAAATTCTTTACTGCTCCAACATACGAGGTAGTTCGCAACAAAATGTACATTCTCAGTTAGGTGGGATTGGCAATAATACGACGGGGGGCTTAACGTTTCATGACCATAATGAGCATAATAAACATAATTTGTGTCAATATGAAGTAGATTTGGATGAGCTCGTTCCTTCTAAATGTGGCAGCTGTTCGACATGAAACATATACAGTTTAAACGGCTTTTTCAACCACACTTTTTTGTCCGAAATCTCATAACAGATGTCTGCGAAAGATCTTCAAATGATAAACTGATCGCCAGACACAGGCATATGTTTCCACATCATCACGACTTGGGAGTTTCAGAGTACACATAAAGGCTACAAATGACCTATGAGGTGCGTTGTCTCAGGACGGCATCGCATGTATTTCAGCCACATGGATTTTTTAGCGTACTGGAATGTGTAAGTCTCATGTATTCTAGCATAACTATCTACTCCATCGGAATATATGAACTGATAGCGTAGACCTAATGCAACAGCTAGTGCTGAGTGTTTATTATTATTTATTTACACTTCCTCAGGGCCATTCCACATAGCAGAAAAGGGCAAGAGACTCGGTAACAGTACATCCAGCAATTGCAGCAACGATGCTGAAACAAGATTCTACTTTTTGAGATGTGGATAGCGAGACAAATCACGTGACTACGTGCGCGAAGAATTCGATGCTAAATTTTAAACCATATGACTAGAGCAGGGTAATATTATCCTGGTTTAGTATACAGCCGTTCTTTCTGCGAATGGTTAAAGTGACATTGATGTAATCAAAATATGACGAAAGAATATGCAATGCAAAGCAATATAATTCAGCTCGAGATGTTAAATTGCAGATAAGCTGGTACTCTATGATTCGGTTTATAGTACAAGACGAGTGACCTGATTTGACGCTGATTCAAGAGTGCTAGGAAGTTGTCTACGCTGTGTCCTGAAATAGTAATGGTACTCAAGTTTGTCTTTTCACAGATTTGTAAAGTAGCAGTTTTACGGGAACAATTTCACGAGAAAAAAGTGGGGCAGATAGTCTGGAATGCATTCATATTTCTTTTATGTTGTTATGCGCATGCATGTGAAAAAGCAACTTTTTGTGGCCTAAAAACAATAGCCAGCAAGAAGGTACTATTAGGAGGATTGTATATGTGGCAGTCATTATTGCTTGGAAGAAATAAAAGCCGGCTTGGCCAAAAAGAAAAGGCAAAATATGTGAGAGATTCTGAACAATCTAGGTTATGGTATGTTTTGACTTGCGATAGGTGCTGACGGCCTAGACTCAATAATCAATATGGCCGTTTTTCAGACTGAAGTAGCCACTTAAATGGGCATAATATTAACGCCCACGTAATTTTCTTTGACACTTAATTTAAAACAAATAATAGTGATGACTATGTCAAAGAAAAACAAATCACTAGTATTTTTCTATAGAACTGCAGACCATACAGTAAACGTTGTCAGTGAATATATATGTTTAGGTATGATGATATTGTAACAAGTACAAGGCTGCAGACACTGACGTTATCAGTTTTGCACCACAACCTATACTCAACTTCGTCCTCGTTTTCTTGGGTCGCAGAGCGGCACGCGGCATTACACCCCTCTTCGAAAGCGGCCAGTCGACGCTCACACAGGGTGCACACAGCAGAAACAGGGAACACAACGCTGGACACGCACAACGATTACTGCCTCTCAAAGTACGGTTTCATGCTCATTACGTGAAGAGTTTCAGTACTTGAGCGCCGCTGTTTGGAATATTGTTGATCCCGGGTAACAACTTTGTACTTTACGTTACTAAGACACCGAATGACCTCGTATGGGTCAACGTAGCGTCGAAGTATCTTTTCGGAGGGTCCTCGACGGCGCACTGCTGTCCACACCCATACAAGATCACCAGGCTCATAGTGGGCATCTCGGTGTCGAAGGTTGTACCGACTGGCATCGCAATGCTGTTGACATTGAGTAAAAATACCGTGAGAGCTGGTGCGCTTATTCGACTCGCTGCAGAAATATGTCGACGTTCGCATAGGTGGTGGTGGCGTCATCGCCGTTATCTATGAGTAGCAGAGCTTGCAACATCTTGGTAACGGAATCACCGAAGACTAGCTGAAATGGCGTAAGCCGAGTCGTCTCTTATTCAGCCGTATTGTACGCAAAATTTGCATACGGAAGAACTTCATCCCATGTGTGATGTTCAATGTTGACGTACATGGAAAGCATGTCGACAAGTGTTCTGTTGAGGCGTTCAGTCATCCGTTCGTTTGCGGATGGTAAGCAGTAGTCCTACGATGACTTGTGCGGGTAAGCCTGAAGAGAACCTGCATTAGTTAGGCCGTAAACTGTACCACGGTCAGTACTAATAACCTATGGTGCACGTGGCGCAGTACGATTGCCTTGGAAAAAAAACTGGGCTACTTCAGCAGCAGTTGCACGGTAAAGTGGCTGTGTCTCGGCATATCGCATTAGGTAGTCCGTCGCACTACTATACATATGTTCCCTGATGCGGATATGAGAAAAGGGCTCAGAAGATCCATGCCCACTTGTTGAAAAGAGGCTGTCGGCGGAGGTTTCGGCTGAAGAAGCCCTGAAGGTTTCAGCGGAGGTATTTTCGCCGCTGGCAATCTCTGCATGTTATCACTTAGTGCTGGACAGAAGGCAGCAACATAGGCCAATAGTACTCTTGTCGAATGCGTGCTAATGTTCGCGTGACTCCTAAATGAACAGCCGAAGGCTCTTCGTGGCATACGTGTAAGATTTCTGGTCGGGGGTCAGACGGCACAAAGAAAAAAAAAAAAGGTTTCTTTGTTGTGCTGAAAGTTTCTCTTGTATAGGACGTGACTGCGAAGGCTGTAGGAGCATATACCCCATGCGAAAGCATTTGGGACAACTACATTAAGGCCTTCGAGATGCTCATTAAGTGGACTTAAACCGGGGTTAGCCTGTTGACGCTGGGCCATGTCGGTAGTCGTGACTACAGCAATAAAGGAGAAGTCGTCCTGGGTGTCGGGAGGGGCAGCATCAACAGGTGCACGCGACAAGCAATCGGCGTCGTTGTACTTACGGCCACACTTGTATACAACCGTAATGTCGCATTCTTGGAGACGAAGGCTTCACCTTGGAACCCGTCCAGTGGGGCTTTGAGGGTGGCTAGCCAAGGTAACGAATGGTGGTCACTCACAGCTCTGAAAGGGTGACCGTAAAGATAGGGTCGGAACTTGGTTATCGCCCTAACAACCGCGTGACATTCCTTTTCCATGGTAGAGTAGTTTGTCTCTGATTTTGAAAAAGAGCGACTCGCGTAAGCGAAAACTTTCTCAGTGCCATATTGCCACAGAAAGGCACCGACTCTAAAATTACTGGAATTGGTATGAATATGTATAGCAGCGGTTTCATCAAAATGGGTAAGTACCGGTGCTGCCTGCAGTCGCCGGCATTGCTCATGAAGGCCTCCTCGTGATCACCTTGCCACACAAAAGGAACATTGTCTCGGGTAAGAAGCGTAAGAGGCTAGGTAACCGCTGCAAAAGTCTCGACGAAACACCTGTAATAGGTACAGAACCGAAAAACCTTCTAACGAACTTTTTGTCGGTTGGGATCTGGTTTCACTCCCTCAGCACTAATAACATGGCCAAGAAAGCGAAGCTCCTGGAAATCGAAATGTCCTTTGTGATCTTTGAGAGTCAGGAACGCAGCATCTGTAGTACCATTCGCAGCCGATCGAGGTGGTCCTCAAAACTAGCCGCGATAATGACGACATGGTCGAGATACACTTGGTACGCTTGCCACTGCAGTCCAGAGAGAACGGCTTACATTTCGTTGGAACATTGCTGGTGCAGGGAAGCCGTTTAAATTCATAAAGGACATCGGGAGTGACCAATGCTGATTTCTCTCTGGCCCTTCCGTCCACTTCTATATGCCAGTAGCATTCTTGAGGTCAAGCACGAGAACTTCTTATTACGCTGAAGGTCTGCATCGCCTGCTTTTTAGCCTGAGAAAGCCAGGCAGTTGCCTTTCCCGACTGATGAATCGGTAATCCCAAAAATTTCAGTGTCTCACTTTCGTGAAGGGGGTTCCAGATAGTTGGAGACGGATCGGCGTCGCTGCGAGTTTACGGCGATCTCAGCGGTTGGCGACCGACGTGAACATAGTTTTGCTCGTGGAAAGCTCTAGACCGACATATTAATTCATAGTTGGCAGTAATATCTAAGGCTCATTGCAAGGCTGCCGCTTGAGTAAACAGGTCATGGTGTGTACTCCACACCGCAATATCATCAGCTTAGAGCAAAACGTTGACCTCAGGGACATTACGTAAGCGCCATGTAAGGGGAATGAAGGTAATGTTAAACAGCGTTGGTGACAGTACCGAGCCCTGGCGTACACTGCGAACAGGGACAAATGATCCGATGGAATCGTCATTAAGCCGTATTGCAAATCTTATTTTTTTCAAGGAAAGATTTTACGAAACTGCGTACCCTAAGAGGGAAATGCAGCTTGTGAATACAATTCAAAATGGCGTCGTGGCTAATGTTATCATATGCCTTTTCGACATCCATCGCGAGAATGGTACGCAAATTGCGGCTGCGGGTTGACGACAGAACTTGCGAGGCCAAAACAGCCAGCCCATTTTCAGTGCCTATAAATGGACGGAAGTAAGTTTGTGTGGGGTGGTGGAAACCGTGATGCTCCAGCCACCAGGACAATCGTGTGGCTAACATTTTTTGTCAGCTTGCTCAGTGTTGATGTTAGATAAATCGGCCGAAAGTTGCCGAGATCCATTGGTGGCTTCCCTTGTTTTGGAAGTGGGATCACAATGGCCTATTTCCAGGTCTCGGGTGCAGAGCTGTCTGACCATACCTTGTTAATGGTGTCCAGAAGTTGAGGGTGTACAGCGTTACTCAGGTTCTTGTACACTTCGTATGGAATGGCATCCGGACCGGGTGATGTCTTCCGTTTGGCCTCATCTATTGCCGCAAGCAACTCAGGCTCATTCTACGTCAACAAGCTTTTAGATATATATCATATAAAATCAACAGTGAATCCTGCTTCTAGAAGCCTTCTCTCATACTGGTTTAATGAACTTTGGCTGACACAGTGATCGCAAGATTTCCTAAGAGGAGAAAGCAAAGCCGCCTTCGCTATGCCTCTGTTCCCTGTCTTTCAATAATTTGACGTATATGGCAAGAATTGCTTCTTGGTTAGACATTTATGTTGGAGCTACCAGCCACGAGTGAAGAAGCAGTTCCTACCATGTACGTCAAATCATTGAAACAGTGAAGAGAGGCGTTCCGAAGGCGGCTTTGCTTTCTGCTCTTACAAAATTATGCATCACTGTATGAGGCAGTTTCTTAAACCAGTTTGAGAGGTTTCTAGAAGCAAAATTTCCTGTTTATTTTATATGCAACATAGCAACATAGCTGAAAGATTCTTGAAGCAGAACAAGAGACAAAAGATAGGGAATGGACATCTGATACCGAGGAAGAAGAGATCTTTGGTGCCTTATATCCATGGCTTTACCCACAACATGACGAAGATTGGTAAGAAAGACAGGGTTCATATTATTCTTACGGCTCCCAACAAAAGTAAAAGGATGTGTGCGCGTGTAAATGGGAACGACAATAAATCAGTATGTAAAGCAACGCGCCGAACAAGGTATTGTGAATGCATCCAAGGGATAGTTAATAAAATTCTCTTGTTCTGTGTCAAGACATACATCCACCAGACTGGGAGATTCTTAAAGACAAGATAAAAGACCGTGCCTCTGCAATTTTGGGTACGTCCAGGACTATGCGTTGCACTGCAAAGACTGCACTTTATGTAAGAAAGAAAATTTGGAGGACGCTTAAGCTTCGCCTTATAGCGTTATCGCGTCCCGTTCGCACCGTCTAATTATTTGCTTGTCGCGCTTTTGAGTGACACAAAGACGTAGTTCACATGATACAACACTCGTTAACATGTCCAAAGCATGCCTGTTTGTAATTGGGGATCCATGTTGCGGCGCTGACATTTCATCACAGCCGCCCTGGCTCTCAGCGCGGCGCTCGATTGTCGCTCCTGCCGTTTGGCGTCTGCTTCGTTTGTCCTTAGTTGCAAATCTGCCTGACGTTTAAGCCGCATTGCCTCGGCCTCTCTTGGCCTGAATTCCGGGCCCTCAGTCCACCGTTGTCATTTCGCCGCAACCACTTGTTCCCGGAGTTAGAATTTTCGCGTCGCTTTCGCCGCATGGCCTCAGCATAGCGAGCTTTGGCGTCCGCTTTCTGTGCCCCCGTCTTACGCGGCCTCTCTCGCGGTCGAGCACCAGCTGACGTAGATGGCCCATCAGTACTCAGCGATGAGGAGGTCACTCATGAGCGAGACACTGTAGTGCATCCGGCACTAGTAGACGGCCCCGGTTCCTTTACTCGTTTCCATTACGCTCCATTCCATTGTGCGTCATGCCTTAGCGGTGACGTAATCGCTTCCCTTAGCGGCCTCTGCGAGTAGTAGAAACTTTTCGCTACAGTTCGTGCGCACATGAGACACTGTAGTGCGCCCGGCAATGATAGACGCAACCGCTTTCATTACACGTTTCTCAAGAGCGATTGGTTGGTTGGTTGTACAACTTTTAATTCCATCAGAAATGGGCGTCCTCTTCCCCGCCCCCGGCACGAGCTTATGTTCCGACGCTTCATGCCCTAGTGGTGACGTCATCGCTTCCCCTGGCGGCCTCGGCGAGGGAACCTTTCGGTTCCAGTTCGCGCGTACAAGCTTTTCTTCGCTTACAATGCGCCTGAGGCGTGCACTGAGAAGGGAGGCTCTGTTTCGAATTCCTACATGGAGCACCTTGCTATACTCATTCTTATTTAATAATCCTCCAGGGACGTAGAAGCGCTGCCAGCCACCTTGCCGAAACGCGCGGGCCTCAAGTTGCAGTCGTAGTTCGTCGGCAACATTGTTGCCGATCCGAGCCGGCGCGATGAAGATCTCGGAGTCCATATCCTGTCTATCTTATTCCGTGCGCAACACGCATGATGGCGCTACGTGCACGCCAAGCGAAGAGGAAGTACAGCGGAAAAGTAATTTGCTCTGTTAACTGCGTGTTCTGTAATTCTGTAATTTACATGCTCATAATTATTATTATACACCACAATACGCTTCTCTAAGGGACATTTCTGAGACAACACCGCAATCAAAATTTGGAGGACGCTTAAGCTTCGCCTTCAAGAGTGGAACGCGATAGCGTCAGGGGCGAGTGGCGCGCCACGTGTCGGGGCAGCGCCGCACATTGCGAGGAGGGGTTCTTCTGTGTTTGCCGCAAGATGGCTCTACATGTGCGCAGAGCGCAGAAGAAATGTAGCGGAAACGTACTTCGCTACTCGTGTAACTGCGACTTCTGTAAGTAACATGCTCATAATTACCGATATACACCGCAGTATAACGTTCTACGGCACGTTTCTAAGGCAACACCGCATTCACTAGAAGCGCTTTTGTACCGTTTCAAGCATCGAACTCGTGGCTGAGTGGTAGCGTCTCCGTCTCACACTCCGGAGACCTTGGTTCGATTCCCACCAAGCCCATCTTGGAAGTTGCTTTTTATTTATGAAGTGCATGCCGGGATTTATCGCTCACGGCCAACGCCGCCGACGACACCGGCTTTTTTGAGACACGAGCTCCTTAACGCTACCGCGTTAATAGACGCGCCTTTGTCCATTTCATACCATCAGGCTGGCGTGGCGGAGTGGTTAGCGTGCTCGTCTCGCACCCCGGAGGCCCACATTCGATTCCTCAGGTCGGCGATATTTCCTACTCGTTTTTATTTAATAATGCTTCTGGGATTTTTCGCTCACGGCCAACGCCGGACGACGCGGGGACGACACCGACTTTTCTGCGACACGGGGCCCTTAACGCTATCGCGTTAAACGTCCGAGCAGACCTTAATAACGTACCAGATTTGAGGAGAAATAAGGAAAATTGACGAGAGAGATTGTGAAACCTGGGCAATATCTTCGGCTGGTGATGATTGTGTCAGCACGCCTCTCTATCTTATCGAAGAAACAGAAAGACTATTTAGATCACTGGAAGAGCAGTGAAAGATGAAGGGGTGTGCACTTAGAAGTTGAGAAGGAAGGTGTTGGTGTACAAATGATTACTTGTCAGTGCAGCGTCGTCGTTGTTGATGTGCGTGTGTCTGTGTGCCTCTCCTATGTGTTTTCGCCTACTCTACTGCGTGATTCATGGCACCTAATACAATGGGCCAATTTTGCACTGTTACGAAAGACAGATGATATATTGATGACTCATGGAATTTATAGGTACAATGCTGGATGTGTTACCTATCGGCATTGTCAATGCTAGTAATAGAATTGCAACTCTGGGGACTTACATAGGCTGAATTGTTGGCAGGTGGTTTATAATACTGAATGGTTTTGTGCTACCCGGGTAGATGTCAGAGCCATCCTATACGAAGCGTTGATGCTTATACGATGGTCGCAAGGGTCGCGAGTGTTTGAATTCAACCTAACCATTTCAATAGTAGGAGCTGGCCAAGTTAGCAGTTTCTTAACACTTTATTATGCCATCTGCTTTCATGGCATTACGCAAACCACCATCCTATCACGCGTCCAGCGACTGTCATGTGCGAAAAGAATTCGTTGAGCTTAGCTTCGCCGCCAGAGAAGAGGGATTACACAGGGGGCATGTTTGTTGGCTATCCTAGCACATAAGTAGTCGAGAAACACAAAAGGCGTGTATACTGACCTGTCGTGTTTCCCAAGTAGCAAAATTCACAATAACAGCGTGAGCTAACTGTTATTTGCCATTGAAGGGCTTGAATCGTCAGAAGATTGTGGCCCCACCTCCATAGAGTTTCGCGCATCTAGGAAAGGAACACTGCTCCTTTAAAGTCTCCATCCCGCTATTTCGCACAGCAGCAACGTAGCGCCTACTCAAAAGTTATGCGCGCCCGCAGACAGCACAGCTGCGTAAGCGGCTCAAGAGGGTTGAATAACAGTTTAAAATCCCCCGCTGTTTTGACTACTGCCGCTATCGGACCCGCGGGGCAGATTTCGGATCATTTGATCTACGCTTTCACTCCAATGGACACAATTAGAAGGCGGCGAGCAACGAGGCACACTTCAAAACGTGGTAACATGGACGCTGAGATAAGAATCCGCTTGAAGGTGCGTTTACTTCAAAGAATGGAGAACCAGTGGGCCTCCCTCGATACTTGAGTGGGGGACATCAGTATTGTGTAGCTATTATATAGAAGGTATAATTTTCTGGGCCAGAAGATTCTGTAAGTCGTGTAGAATGATAGCGCTCTCCATAAAAAGAAAGATAACGAGAAAAGCAGAGTTAAGTACAGGTGTGTGTGTGTCTCATTATCGTGTGTCTTCCTCTAAAAACTCAGTGGTTCCGACAACCACCGCATTCGAGCGCTAGCCTCATTGTAAACGTAAGGAAATGGCTAGAGGCTGCGGCGCCGCTGCTTGAACGAGAACTTCGCCCAAGGCACCCTTTAGCAGCAGCAGACACAGCTTTAGGCTACGAAACGAGATGGCGTCATTTGTGCCATAGCGGCCGCAGCAGCGGATATTGCCCCGCATGCTCAGCACACAACAGTGTCCGCAAGTGAAAGCACTGCACTCCAGTGAATGTTTTAGGGCTTTACTGCCTTTGCTTCACTGTAGGGCTCCCTTAAACATGCTGCAAAAGAAAATAGCTCAGACCAAGCATTGCAACTCTACTCTGTCCTGCAATCTTAAAGCATTATGATCCTAACACGGATGGGCGATGCCCGCACTGTGGAGAGACTTGTGATGTCTTCCACATGGTGTGGGCATGTACTCGAAATCCTCACCTCCCCCCTTCCCCTACCCCTTCCCGAGAGGCATGGGAGACTGCCCTCCTCAACTGCTCCACACTGGAGTCTCAACGGGCTCTGGTGAAACGGGCGCGAGACGGGGCCTCGTCATGCGGTGTCCTGGACTAGGGACTCCGACCATGTAGCGGGGCCACTCTGTGGCTCCCAAACTCCAATTAACCAATAAACGTTTCCACCACCACTACCTCCGAACTATCTGTGCCCAGCCATGCCATTCTATCGCCTTTCAGCAGGATACTAGCACATTTGATAGGCTGTGATGTTTCACACGGGGACTTCAGTTGCTGAGATCTTTGTTGCCTGCCGACTACCACCTACAAGCGGCATGAAAGATCTGGCCGAATATTCATACATATGGAGACTTCCATGAACGAAGAAGAAATGAACGCCAGGGCAGCATTGTACCATTAGGCAACATTTTTAAAGGCTTCGACGGTTTCAGCACTACACATCGATGCCTCTGGAACATTTTTTCCGGCATGAAGTTACTAAGTTCTTCGCATTGATAGCCTTTTCTACTCCACTGTCGTCGTGAACGACCAGAATGCCGCAATGCTCATATTTATACGCGATAACGGTAAAAGTGCAGGTATTGTGGCAGGCGAGGTCGTTCCAGAAGACCGGATAGTGTTAAAATCTCCAGTATGCAGAATATTGGCCGCATTTGTTATTGTTCTATTGCATGCGAACAATCACCAGGCTAGCTCAGGTAGATTTTGATTGTTTTTGTGGTGTAAAGATGCCAGCGGCTGCCACATAGTTGGAAGTGGCTGCCAAAGCCAGCTGCTCATTTGAGTTGAAAGGTTAGGGTGAGCACAACCCTTTCAAACCTCTTAGATGTCGAGTCAGGCACGCTATACTCTTTGGTCATGCAGGCGCGTGCATAAGAATAGGATAAGGCGGGGCTTTATACCTATGTCGGGTGGCTGCTTACTGTTGCGTCGGCCAAGATGGCCGTAAGAAGGAAAGACTGGACACGTACCTCGGGACTCCAAGTTGAGCAACCCCTTTATTCAAGAAGCTCCGGATAATTATAAAATACTGTCTATGCCACAGATTGCGACAATACAAAGACGAAGCTACAGTTCCAACTCATTCCATAGAACCGAAAAGGAAACAAGAACAGACTAGATAGAAGACACGGTATAACACTTACGAACAAGAAGCTTATACTAATCTTGCTGGTACGGAAGTACTGTATACCCGCATATGCGGCCAGACGAAACTTGGCGGTGCGGACCCCGCCGGGGTGGCGCAGTGGTTACGGCGCTCGACTACTGTTCCCAAGGATGCGGTATCGCATACCAGCCCTGGCAGCCGCTTTTCGATGGAGGTGCAAAGCAAGATGATCTAGTGCTGTGCGACGCCAGTGCATGTTAAAGAACGCCAGGTGGTCGAAATTTTCGAAGTCCTCCCCTACCGCGTCTCTCATAGCTTGAGTTGCTTTCGGAAGTTAGATATCCCAAACCACAAACATGGCGGTGCATCCGGTCGTCACCTTGCGCAGGTGTAAAAGTGTTTTCGCGGCTTGGAAAGTTCGGCCTCTGAGGCGTGGAAGCTCTCTGTGCCGCTCGTTGCAGCGATCAAACCTTTCTCTAAATGCAAAGCATTACTTATCTCCTGCATGGCGTGTATAAGTATATTATGGAATAAAAGTTGCAATATTTATATTAAATTTTCAGGATTATTACCAGCGTATGGAATGTGCATACAGATAATGTGTACCAGTGGATGTTTTTAACTCGAGTATGATTTCACTAGACTAGCTGCATGTCAATAACATCATTAATCACTTCATTCTGAATAACTAATTCTTCCCGCAATATCAGTAATATATTGTTCGATCGCTTATGTCGAGTACACACATCTCCATTAATTATCAATACCTTGGTAATGTTGAAGTTAATACTGCATAAAGGGCTGATCAATTTAATATTTTCGTTTCGTCAGTTTTTACTAAGGAAGATGGTTCAGTGTCTAACATTTGCGACTACCCTGCATGTCCTGCCATTTCTGATATGGAATAACTGAGGAAGGTGTTCTAAACTTTCTGCTTAATATAAAACAAAAAAAAAAGCCCTGTACCAGATGGTATTCCTAATGAATTCTTCGTAAGATATGCTGAATGGGTGTCGAAGTTCCTTACTAAAATATTTCACTCTTCAGTAACGAACAGTGTTCCCTACTGCATGGAAACTAGCCATAATAGTACCAGTCCATAAAACCGGCAGCATTTCAGACACCAGCAACTATCGGCCAATTTCTCTCGCTAGTACATGCTCTAAGCTCTTTGAACATATTATATCCAAACACCTTTCGCGTTACCTTGAAACATATGACTTTTTCTCACCTGTACAACACGGATTCCGTAAAGTTCTGTCTACTATTACACATTTAGTTCAACTAATACATGTCTCTTTGCAAGAGATAAATTCCCGCGGACAGGTGGACCTTATTTACTTAATTTTCCCAAGGCGTTTGATAAAGTTTCCCACCCCAAACTTTTGCTAAAAATCAAAACAACCTTTAAGAATCATTTGTTCCACTGGCGGAAAAGTCCGCAAAAGTGATCCCGAACCGTAAGTTGTAAATCTTTCGATATACATGCATTCGCAATCGTCTTTTACGCTGCCATTGCTGTGTACACATGTCTGTTGCTAATCCACCTTAAACTATCCACTTTAACCTCAACTCACACACACTTCTTTCGATGTACATTCCGTCGTGGCAAGTGGCAACCGCGAGAGGCAGTTCGCATCTGCGTGCCGTCGGTTACTTTCGTATGCAATAGTATAGTCGTATTCTTGTAACAGGAAGAAGCGTCTAGCGGCCCAGGCGAGCAGACGGATCACGGAGATTGATTAACCAGCATCGGGAACGGTGATAGGTTGCTACTATGAAATACCGTCTATGCAGATTGCCGCCGCACGGCAGAAACAACGGCGTGACACTCCGGCTCGGTGATGTTGTAGTTGCGCTGAGGCTTGCTTAGAGTCCGACTGGCGTACGCAATCACATGTTCGTGGTTATCGTAGCGCTGAATGAGGACAGCCTCAATCCGTATTCTATTAGCGTCAGTATGCATTTCCGTTGGAGCAGAAGGGTTGACGTGCCGTAAGATAGCATGCGATGTTAATAGCAAATCAGTTGGCGGAAAGACGAGTCGCACTCAGGTGTCCACTGGAATTGAGCCTTTTATGTAGCAGAAACGTGAGCGGTTAGGCGACGTCTGCAAAATGAGGAATAAAGCGTCGCAACTCGGAGCAAAGCCCTAAATAACTGTGGAGCGCCGTCACATTTCAAGGTTGCGAATGAGGCCAGCTCAGCGGAAGCAATCCAGCACGAGCTCCATGCGGACATTGTGCTCTTTGAATCTAAAAGCCTAAAGTGACTATGTCGTCCAAATAGCACATACAGACTTCCCATATCAGTCCACGTAGTATAGAATGCATGAATCTTTCAAATGTCGCTGGCGCATTACACAGACCGAAGGGCATTACATTAAATTCGAACAATTCAACCGGAGTGATGAAGACGGCCTTCTCCTTGTCTGCTGAGTGTCGACGCTGGAAGGCTGGGGCACCTGTGTGTGTGCCCAACACACGCCCATCACCGCCGAAGGATGGAGGCTGGCTACCGGGCTCTTGGTCTCCCTTCTGCCACGGTGGACCAGGTGCTCTTCCCGGCCAAGCACCCTGGCCGCCCACCGGCTCCTGCTGGCCTCCCTGCTCACTGACCTGGCTACTCAGCTCTACTTCCCACCGCACCTGCAGACCATGGCGGTTGCGACGAAGCAGATGATGTCGAGATCGGCACCATGATGAACACACGTTCCCACCCCTCTCCCCACATTCCGTCTCGTTTTCCCCTGGATGCCAAGAGTGCCGCCATAACTTAGGCTGGCATAACCCACGTCCAATATCCCCTCCTCAAGAATACCCCCAAAATTTCCATCATCATCATAGGTAGTGCAGGCCTCTACGAGTATTTGGGCACAATTGGTAAGGGTCTGCGCGACCTATTTCCTGCACTCTGACGAGTCGCAAAACAGTGCTTCAATTCAGCGACAAAGCGCTTCCATGTCGTCAGTATGTCCTCGTGGTTTACAAACCAAAAAAGGGCGGTGTCGGTAAGAAAAAATGCGACGTTGTCGAGCTGAGTGGCGAAGTCCCAAAGATTGTAGCAGCTCAACCGTTGGTAGTGGTGGAACCAGTCGTCAAAATCCTTTCCAGCTGCGTGAGCGAAAGAACGGGGCTCCCGGTGTGGTGGATAAAGGAAGAAATCTGCCTGACTTAAGTGGTGAGTAGCATAGAGGTAGATTCATTAGGCGGACGCATGGTAATGAGCAGTGGCGAAAGCCCAGCAAGGCGGCGGCTACGACGAGACTACAGGAGCGCATCAATAACACGGCGATACCGAGAAATCGAAACCAAGGCCTCCACCATTATGTAGCTCTCTTGCTCTCACCACGTAAGGAAACTCTACGGCGACAAAACAACAGTGCACCCAGCCAGGTGGCACCTGAACTACCACATACTAATTCATCTACCTGCAACAAGTTCCTCAGCTTCTTCATCCATCTAGTCTGTAACAATATGTATATAAAGCCTAAATTTATCGACGCCGTACAAGCGTGCATGCTAATCTTAGAAAGGTACCGGTGGGTAATATCCCCATATGAAAAGAGCTGCACAAATTGCAAGCCTTTGCAATTCAGCCTCAGGCAAACAAAGAGACCTGCGAAGTCGGGTACTAAAAATCTTAGTGATTCCACATTAAAGAAGCTAACATTATTAGGTAAATAATCCTAAATTAAAATCAGAATTAAAAAAGAGTTTCTGCAATGCTTCTACATTACAATGTTTTACACCGTTTGTATTGCTGTCGCATTCGACTCAAGAAATAAACTGCCTGGATTGCTTATGCTATGATAAGTTTGAATCAAACTTTTCTTATCGTTATGCTTACTTGTTATAAATTATACGCCTCAATTCCCAGAAAATTGGTGCAACAAACACAAACACACGAGAAGAGACACAACACACACGCACACTACCAACTGTAAAATGGATCTGAACAAACACTTCCTCTTCACCACATTGTTTGTTGCGCCACATTTCTGGGTATTATGCAGCACCAACTAGCTCCTCAAGCTGTTATTTGGAGACGCCTCAATTGTTCGCCTTGAGAACGATTAAAAAAAGTATTTTGAAAGCAATACTCCGATAGCCGAAGTGAGACCCCGGGTGGCCGAACCTACGCCGTGAAGAGGTGTAGCTACGGTCTCCTCATAAAAAATCAGCCTGCCATTAGATATGAATTCAGGTTGCCCCTATGCAACGGGCAGAAGCTGCCAGTTCGGGTCGCGCCCTTAATATAGGAGGGTGATATCAGAATTAGCCTGCTAGAACCTTTAGCATTCTCGTTACCCCTACAAGACGCAAGCACATCCATATGGCTTGGTTCAAGTGTGTTTTTATATGTGGGCTGGTAGCATATGCTCTCGCGTCATACCCTTGAAAGACGACCTTTCGTGTCCCCAACAATGTAGCACCTTACACTAATAGGGGTGATGTGGGAGTAATGTAGCAGGCAAAAGAAGCTTCCGCCTTTGCTTTCGCATTTAACTAGGCTTACCCAGAGCAAAACCACAATTGTTTTCAAACTTTTTTTAATATTGATTGGCTTGGCTTCGATTAGCTTTTAAGAGTGGATGACCAAAGATCACCTCAGCTCAAACACGGACCACCAGGACGCCGAACTACGTCATCGTTTCGCAATGACCTTAGCCAACCGATAGGTTTTGCCTATCAGTATAAATCCGATACCGACGAAGCCGACACGGTCATTTATACAGCGTGCAGCAGGTGCAAGGTACGTCTGGCCCGGCCGCCAAACCCAAGTCATCCGGCTTTGAACCGATGAATAACTTCGCTGGTCGGCGACCAACCTGGGCTACCAGAACCAACGGCAGCAGGAATTGTTCCACTGCCTGCCATTCGGTGGGCACATTCTTAAGACATGCCCCACTAAATGGTGCTTAGACTAGGTTTGCCAGGACTATATATTGCTGCATGCTGTTGATGTATTAGTACTGGCATATAATAATGAACAAGAATTTGTGTAAATCTTTACTCCGTCCTTAAGCTTCGGTACCATATGACAGCTCGTTTAATTTGGATAGTTAAGGGATCCCGAGTTGTAGAAGGGAAATTAGCGCTCCGGCGTTTTGTACTTCCTTTATTGATTTTAGTATTGACTGATTCTAGCATTGATTATATCTTCACGGGTGTTAGCACCGCAATGGTATTTTAACGAAAGTACGGCTTCTCTTCTACACATTAATTCCTGGTGCCATATTACACTCCAATTAGGTTGGCACCATATTGTCACCTATTGATGACAAGGCCGGTAGCATCACAGGAAGTCAATGTTGTTGCATTTGAATTAAACTCTTTATTGCGCTGACTTGCGCCTGCAAAGAATCGAGCAATCGGTGGCGGCGATAGCATCACTCTTGCTCGGCGGTCATCGAACAAAGAATACCAGTCGCGCACGTTTAAAAGAGGCTAAGAAGCACCTCCCCTAAGAAGCACCTCCCCTTAAGTGGCGAAGGGGCTTGCGAAACTCGATGAAGTCGTGAGCTCTGCTATGTAGGGCCGCCCAAGATAGACAGGTCAAGGCAGAGTTCTGACAAAATGTGATTCACTGGAGAAGGTAATGGCAACCCAATCCAGTATTTCCTGCCAAGAAAACCCTATGACCAGTCACAATAGCATTAATGATATGGCGCTGGAAGATGAGCCCCGCACGTTGGAAGGCGTCCCACATGTTACTTGGGATGAACAAAGGGTGATTCCTAGTAGCTACAGGACGAATGAAGCGGCTGGGCTAAAGCCAAAAGGACGCTCAGTTGTGGATGTGTCGGGAAGCGACCGGAAAGTCCGATGTTGCAAGGAGATATATCACATAGCAACATGGAATGTAAGATCTATGACGCAAGGTAAACTGGATGTGTCAAGCTAGAAATCGGCAGATTGAGCATTGATATCTTGGGTATCAGCGAGCTCGAGTGGACCGGAATGGGATAATTTTATTCCGGCGACCATTATGTCTTTTATTGTGGGCATGAATACAGGAGAAGGAATGGGGTCACTGTCATAATAAACAGAAGAATGGGCAAAGCAGTGCTACGGCACAACCCCAAAAACGACCGAATGATTTCACATAGGATCCAAGGTCACCCTTTCAGCAGAACAGTTATCCAAGTCTATGCAGCAACCACTACTGTTGAAGAAGCTGACGTTGAGAGATTTTATGCGGACCTGCAATGCCTTTTAGACCGAACTCTATCATCAGACGTCCTTTTTCTCATTGGAGACTGGAATGCTAAGGTGGGGAGTGAAGAAATATCCGCAATTACTGGCAAGTTCGGTCTTAGTCAGCCAAATGAAGCTGGGCAGTGGCTAATAGAGGTATGTCAAGAAAACAGCCTGACCATAGCAAATACTAATTTTCAACAGCACAATACACATGAACTTCACCGGACGGTCTGTACAGGAATCAGATTGATTATATTCTTTGCCGACAGAGATGGAGACGCGCTATACAAGCAGTAAAAATAATGCCTGGGGCCGATTGTGGCACCGATCATCAGCTTCTTGTTGCCAATTTAGGAAAACGCAGGAAACTAGAAGACCTTTCAGGTATGATCTGGATCAAATTCCATCAGAATATGCTGTGGAAGTGAGGAATCGATTTCAAGAATTGGGTCAAGAAGACAGAGAGCCTGAAGAGATGTGGACTGATGTTCGTGATATAATACAAGAAGTTGCTACTAAGGTAGTTCCAAAGCAAAAGAAATGCAAGGAAGCAAACTGGTTGTCTGAAGAGGCTTTGCAAATAGTTGAAGGAGGATGGCAAGAGTTATGGGGGAAAGAGAAATATTCAAGGTTCTCAATGCGGATTGTCAGAAAATAGCAAGGAGAGATAAAAATGCCTTCCTGAACATACAGTGCCAAGCAGTTGAGGACAACAGCCAATTAAGGAACACGAGAGCTCTGTATAGGACAATCAAAGATCTCAAAGGAAGCTGCTGCGCTAAGCTGGGCGTGATAAAGTACAAACGAGGCAAGGATCTCACTGAAGCCTCAGAGATAAAGAAGAGGTGGCAGGAATACACAGAAGAACTGTACAAGAAGGACGCGGATGTGCAAACTCAACATACCACGGTTGTGATTACTTACCTCGAGCCTGAACAATGAAGTTGAATGAGCCTTAGCCAGCCTTGCTAAGAACAAAGCTAGCGGAATTGATGGCATTCTAGCTGAGTTGCTTCAAAACCTCAACCATGACGACACTGTTAACATTCTGTATACATTATGCCAGCAAATTTCGACAACCCTGCAGTGGCCACAGGATTGGAGGAGGTCAGTTTACATCCCCATTGCAAAGAAAGGGAGTGCCAAAGACTGTTCCAACTACCGCACGATCGGACTTATTTCGCATGCTAGCAAGGTGATGTTGAAAATCCTCCAAGGTAGGCTGCAGGAGTATGTGGATAGGGAACCTCCGGATGTGCAAGCTGGGTTCCGCAAGGGCAGGGGAACTTGAGACCAGGTTGCCAACCTTCGCTAGATCATGAAAAAAGCAAGAGAGTTCCAGAAACCCATCACTTCTGCTTTATTGATTATGCGAAAGCATTTGACTGCGTGAATCACAGCAGATTGTGGCAAGCTCTCGAAGAGTTGGGAGACCCAATTCACCTCATCTGTCTCCTCAGGAACCTGTATGCAGGGCAAGAGGCCACAGTCATAACTGGGCATGGTCTTACTGATTGGTTTCCGATTGAGAAAGGAGTGAGACAAGGCTGCATACTATCGCCCTGCCTATGTAACCTGTAGGCTGAGTGCATCATGAGGATGGCCGGTCTGGACGAGTCTTCAGCAGGAGTGAAGATTGCTGGGAAACGTATCAACAATCTTAGATATGCGGATGATACCACAGTAATGGCAGAAAGTGAAGTCGAACTCAAGAGACTTCTGATGTACGTACAAGAAGAGAGTGAGAAGTTTGGGCTTAAACTGAACATTAAAAAGACAAATGGCATCTTGCCCCATCAAGTCCTGGAGCATCAAGGGACAAGAAGTGGAAGCTGTGACAGATTTTCTCTTCTTGGGCTCTAAGATTACCCGGAAGGAAACTGCAGTCATGAAATTAGGAGACGCCTGCTAGTGGGAAAGAGAGCCAAGGCTAGCCTTGACCGCCTTGTAAAGAGCAGAGACATTACACTGCCAACCAAGATCCGTATAACTCGTGCGATGGTCTTTCCAGTTGTGATGTATGGATGCGAGAGTTGGACTGTGAAAAAGGCTGACCGCCGAAGTATTGACGCGTTTGAATTGTGGTGCTGGCGGAGACTCTTGAGAGTTCCTTGGACGGCCATAAGATCAAATCACTCGATATTGTCGACCATATCCCCCTCACTGCTCATTGGAGGGTCAAATTCTAAAGTTAAAATCAGTAACTGTGGTCATCTGATGAGAAGAGAGGAGTCGCTGGAGAAAGATTTGATGTTGGGAAAGGTTGAGGGTCACCGGAGAAGGGGTAGTCAGCGAACGCGATGGTTAGATGGCATCCTTGAGGCGCTGCAGATGAAGTTATGTGATGTTAGGAAGATAGTGAGAGACCGGAAAGCGTGGCGTGATATGGTACATAGAGTCACGAAGAGTCGGACACGACTGAACAACTGAATGGAACTGACGAAGCATCTAGACAAAGCTGCAAACTGTGACTAGCATAACTTGCAATACTGTAGAAACACACGCGAGGGGCTGGAAGCGATGGAGATGGAGAAGCGAGCGCTTCTCCATCTCTGCCGGCAAATAATATAATCAGTCTGATTCCTGTACAGACCGTCCGGTGAAGTTCATGTGTACAGGCGCCTCTTGTGCTGTTGAAAATTGGTATTCGCTATGGTCAGGTTGTTTTCTTGACAAAACTCTACTAGCCTCTGCCCAGCTTCATTTGGCTCACCAAGACCGAACTTGCCTGTAATTCCGGATATTTCTTCACTCCCAACTTTAGTATTCCAGTCTCCAATGAGAAAAAGGACGTCTCATGATGGAGTGCGGTAGAAAAGGCATTGCAGGTTAGCATAAAATCTCTCAACGTTAGCTTCTTCATAGACGTGGATAACTGTTATGTTGAAAGGGTGACCTTGGATCCGAAGTGAAATGATTCGGTCGTTTTTGGTGTTGTTCCCTAGCACTGCTTTGCCCATTCTTCTGTTTGCTATGAAAGTGACCCTATTCCTTCTCCTGGATTCGTGCCCAAAATGAAAGACTTAATGGTCGCCGGAATTAAATTCTCCCATTCCGGTCCACTTGAGCTTGCTGATACCCAAGATATCAATGTTCAATCTGCCCATTTCTAGCTTGAGACATCCAGTTTACCTTGCGTCATAGATCTTACATTCCATGTTGCTATGTGGTATATCTCATTGCAACATCTGACTTTCCGGTTCCTTCTCGACACATCCACAACTGAGCGTCCTTTTGGCTTTAGCCGAGCCGCTTCATTCGTCCTGGAGCTACTAGGAACCGCCATTTGTTCACCCCCGTAACATCTGGGACGCCTTCCAACTTGCGGGACTCATCTTCCGACGCCATATCACTAATGCTATTGTGACTGGTCATAGGGTTTTCTTGGCAGGAAATAGTGGAGTGGGCTGCCATTACCTTCTCCAGTAAATCACAATTTGTTAGAACTCTGCTGTGACCTGTCTATCTTGGGCGGCCCTACATAGCAGAGCTCACGACGTCATCGAGTTTCGCAAGCCCCTCCGCCACTACAAGGGAGTGATCCATGAAGGGGAGATGCTTCTTAGCCTCTTTTAAACGTGCGCGACTGGTATTCTTTGTTCGATGACCGCCGAGCAAGAGTGTTGCCATCACCGCGACCAATTGCTTAATTCTTTGCAGGCGCAAGTCAGCGCAATAAAGAGTTAAATCAAATACAGCAAGAGTGACTTCGTTTCTTGCTACCGGGCTTGTCATCAATATGTGACAATATTGTCACGGACAACAGGGCTAGACGTGACTAACAAGACGGGACGAAGCTGAACCAGCAGGCAAAGTTTCGCGCACAGCACGCGAGGCAACTTCGGCTTCCCTTTCTTCCAGGCGCCACCTAAGAACATCAGGGACACCAGGTGGCATTGCTCCCCCTCCTAAAAAAAAACGAAAGCAGAGACTGGGCGTGAGCATGGGCGATGCAAGTCAGTACAGAAAACGAATATAAAACGGAGGCGGTGTCCTTCACAACTAAACGAGTGCATAGTACACTGCACATTACCGCGCGAAATACGGGTTCATGCGGACAACGTGCACCACCTCGGAGCGTGGTTGCCGACGCGAGGTCTGCACAGTACCCGCTGGAAGGACTTCGTATGTCACTTCTGTGACACGGCGCAGAACCTTGTAAGGTCCAAAGTATCGCGACATCAGTTTTTCAGACAAGCCGGGCCGACGCTACGATGTCCACACCCAAACTTGCTCTCCTGGTTGGTATGTGACGTGTCGATGACGGAGGTTGTAGCGACGCGTATCCTTTCCGTGCTGTTGCTGGACGTGGATGCGGGCAAGTTGACGTGCTTCCTCGGCGCGCTGTCCAAACTGTTCAGCGTCTGGGATGGGAGGATTATCCGTGCAGCACGGAAGCATGGCATCTAACATCGTCTGAACGTCGCGTCCACGGAGCAGGCGAAATGGCGTAAAACGCGTAGTCTCTTGGATGGCAGTGTTGTAGGCATATGTGGCGTACGGGAGAATCTCGTCCCAGGTCTTGAGCTCGGAGTCTATGTACATTGCAATCATGTCGGCGATCGTTTTATTGAGTCTCTTCGTGAGGCCATTCGTCTGTGGGTGATAAGCAGTGGTTTTGCGATGGATCGTGTGACTCAGCTCAAATACGTCGTGCATAAGGTGTGCCGTAAACGCCGTGCCTCGATCGGTGATTACTTGGGACGATGCGCCATGGCGCAACACGATTTGCTTCATAAAAAACTGGGCGATCTCAGATGACGTGCCACGCTTCACCGCCTTGGTTTCAGCATACCGTGTGAGATAGTCGGTCGCGACTATAATCCATTTGTTACCGACCGATGTCAGCAGAAATGGGCCCAGAAGGTCGATGCCGATTTGGTCAAACGGTGTTCGGGGAGGCGCAATAGGTTGGAGCGAACCCGCTGCCTTGGGAGGTGGCGCCTTTCGACGTTGGCACTCACGACAGCCTCTGACGTAGCGATGAACGGCGTCAGCAAGTTTAGGCGAACTCGGACGAATGCACGTGCAAAGCCCAAGTGGCCAGAGGTGGGCTCATCATGGCAAGCAAAAAGAATATCGGCACGGAGGTCGGCTAGCACTACGAGAAGGAACGCTCGGTCAACAGTGCTGGAGTTCTGTTTGAATAGAACGCCTTTCCGGACGCAGAAAGCAGACAGGTTCCGAGCAAATTGCCGAGGGATATCAGCAGCGCGACCCTGCAGGTGGTCAATGACAGGTCGAAGGTCCGGGAACAAAAACTTTGGAAAAATCGGCGATGAAGCAGCGGTAGTACGTGCAGAGACCCAGGAAGCGTTTCAAACTTCTCTTGGTTGCAGGAACGGGAAATTTGGCGACAGAAGTCTTGTCGGGGTCTGGCCTAACGCCTGCGGCACTCACAAGGTGACCAAGAAACTTCAACTCTTTGTAGCCAAAGTGGCACTTCTCGGGCTTGAGCGTCAAGTCAGCTGACCGGAGGGCATCTAATACTGCGCGCCGGCGTTCGAGGTGTTCTTCAAAGGTTTCAGAGAATACGACAACATCGTCGAGATAGACTAAGCAGATTTGCCATTCGAGGCTGGCGAGAACGGTGTCCATCATGCGCTTAAAAGTAGCCGGCGCTGAACATAGACCAAAAGGCAGCACTTTGAACTCGTACAGTCCATCTGGGGTGACAAAAGCAATTTTTTTTGCGGTCCCGCTCATCGACCTCAATCTGCCAGTACCCGCTCTTGAAGTCAATGGAGGAGAAGTACTGGGCGCGACGAAGCTTGTCGAGCGAATCGTCGATACGGGGCAGCGGGAAGACGTCTTTTTTAGTGATGGCATTCAACTTTCGATAATCGACACAGAAGTGAAGGGTCCCATCTATTTTCTTACAGGGGATGACCACGGGCTGTTGGATGGTTGTATGACACCATCACAAAGCACCTCCTGAACTTGTGCCTGAATCGCTTCACGTTCCGTCGTTGAGATACGGTACGGCTGCTGGCGGATAGGGCGGGCGTCGTCAGGAGTAATGATGCGGTGCTTTACGATAGGCGTTTGCCGTACTTTCGTTGAGGGCACAAAACAAGTGCTGAACTCTAGTAGGAGGGCACGTAGCTCACGAGTTTGTGTGTCCGAGAGATCCGGACTAATATCAAGATGGTCAAGTGGGGGCTGCACAGTGCTAACAAACCCAAACGTAAAACATTCTGAAACATCCGCTAAGGAGTCAGCAAACGCGATGGCAGTAGCACGAAAAAGATTCCGGGGTTTGTTGGTGAAGTTAGTCACCAGGAGCTCAGACCGGCCGTCGCGGAGGTGGATGAGGCTGCGCGCTATACAGATGCCGTGGGTGAGCAAAAGTGACTGGTTGCCTTTCGCGACCGCATGCCCGTCACGCAATTCGTCGCAAGTAACAGTCACAAAAACACTGGCGCGTGGCGGAATCGAAACACTCTCGGCGGAAATTCGAAGGGCGGTGCGGCGTTGGCGATTCTCGGTGTCAGTATCAGCAGCTTTCTCGGTTGAAAATGTCACTGTGCGCTTCCGGAGATCGATAATAGCTCCATACTCCCGGAGAAAATCAACCCCAAGGATAACGTCACGGGAGCAGTCAGGTATAACGAGGCAGCTTACAATAAACGTGGAGCTGCGAATTTGAACTCGTGCCGTGCACAGGCCACTAGGAGTTACGACATGTCCGCCAGCGGTGCGAATCTGCGTGCCCGACCATGGTGTTATTACCTTTTTAGAGACCGTTGCTAGCTTCCCGCTTATAATCGAAAAATCCGTGCCAGTGTCTACCAATGCGCTAACCTTATGGCCGTTCGAGAAGCACGGGTATGCCCAGCGAGAGTCGATGTTCATGCGTAGGAACTGTCGCTGGTGCCGTAAAATCCAGATCGCTCACAGGTTTCGTTGTCAGGGGGTCGTCGTCACGTCGATTGCAAGCGGTCTCGCCCCAGGAGGTCGCTGTCTTTAGTTTTCTCGGTGGGGACTTGGCGAGCGTCGCTGCGCCGTCCAGGATGACCCGGGCTGCGGCGATGGTCGGCGTGGGGACGTGGATCGTGACTGCCGCTGAGAAGTTGGCGCCATGCGCTGCTGCGCTAAGTAGTCTTCAATCTCTCGGGATCTTTGGCCTATTAGAGGGCGACGCATGTAGATGGGAAATCCGTGAAGTCCAAGGTGTCGATAGGGGCACTGGCGATAGAGATGACCTGGCTCCCCGCAATGGAAGCACAGGCGCTAGCGATTTGGCGCGCGCCATAGGTCCGCCTTCCGCTGGGGTGGTCGTCGGTTGTCGACGAACGGCTCAGTGTGTGCGGAATACAGTGAGCCTTGATCGGGTGGCGGTAATGGCGCCGAAGCAGGGGCAGGGCGTCGCGCCATATCTGCATAAGTTGGACGCAGGTACTCCGTGGGGAAAGGTTGTGGATCAGCGGACGCCACCGAAGGCATCAACGTTTGAAGCTCTTCGCGGACAATGCTAGCTACAGAGCCGACCATCGGCTGTGGAGCACCGAAAAGCTTCTGGAGCTCTTCGCGTACAACTGAGCGGATGATGTCGCGTAGGCTCGGGGTAGCCCCGAAGGCTGAAAACGGCTCCACAACCGAAGCGGCGACCACCGGCCTGTCGTAAGAGGTGGACCGCTGCTGGAGCATCCTCTCTATTGTGACAGCTTCTGAAAAAAACTCGGCTACCGTCCTTGGTGGATTACGCAGGAGGCCAGCGAACAGTTGCTCTTTAATACCATGCATAAGGTGGCGCACCTTTTTATCTTCGGTCATGGCCGGGTCAGAACGTCGGAAAAGCCGGGTCATGTCCTCCACATACATGGTCACGGTCTCATTTGGCATCTGTATACGAAACTGTCGAGCCCTTTCTGAACGTTCTCGCCGATCCGCGCTGGTATAGGTCTCACGAATTCGTCGGCAGAACTCACGCCATGATGTTAGGGCGTCTTCTCGGTTCTTGTACCAAGTACGAGCGCCATCTTCCAGGCTGAAAAAGACGTTTCGAAGCTTGGCGGCGTCGTCCCACTGATTAAACGAGGCGACCCGTTCAAACTGGATAAGCCAGTCTTCGACGTCTTCGCTTGACTACCGTGGAAGGGCTGAGGCAGTCGTGGATTTTGCAGGGTTTAGTAAGTTGGAGCTCCTTGCATAGCCGGTCGAGGGGCGCCTGCGGTGTTGAACTCCAACGGCCCGTGCCCAGGGGGCGGGCCTTGATTCCTTCGGCTAGTACGGTGCACAGGGGTGTCGACTGGCACAGGAGTTGAGTCCTGGGTATGCGGTGGTGTACGGGACATGTACTGGGATCGAAACCTAGCGCCGACATCAAAATATGTCAAGGACAACAGGGCTAGACGTGACTAACACGACGGGACGAAGCTGAACCAGCAGGCAAAGTTCCGCGCACAGCACGCGAGGCAACTTCGGCGTCCTTTCCTCCCAGGCGCCACCTAAGAACCTCAGGGACACCAGGTGGCAATATGATGCCAACCTAATCGGAGCATAATATGGCACCAGCAATTAATGTGTTGAAGAGAAGCCGTACTTTCGTTAAAATACCATTGCGGCGCTAACGCCCGTGAAGATAAAATCAATGCTAGAATCAATCAATACTAAAATCAATCAGGGAAGTACAAAACGCCGGAGTGCTAACTTCCCTTCTGTAACTCGGGATCCCCTAATGATCCAAATTAAACGAACTGTCATGAGGTACCCAAGCTTAAGGACGGAGCCAAAATTTATACAAATTCTTGTTCATTATTTTATGCCAGTAATAATACATCAACAGCATGCAGCTATATATAGTCCTGGAAAACCTAGCCTAAGCACCATTTAGTTTGGCATGTCTTAAGAATGTGCCCACCGGATGGCAGGCAGTGGAACAATTCCTGCTGCCGTTGGTTCTGGTAGCCCAGGTTGGTCGCCGACCAGCGAAGGTATTCATCGGTTCAAAGCCGGATGACTTGGGTTTGGCGGCCGGGCCAGACGTACCTTGCACCTGCTGCACGCTGTATAAATGACCGTGCCGGCTTCGTCGGTATCGGATTTATACTGATAGGCAAAACCTATCGGTTGGCTAAGGTCATTGCGAAACGATGACGTAGTTCGGCGTCCTGGTGGTCCGTGTTTGAGCTGAGGTGATCTTTGGTCATCCACTCTTAAAAGCTAATCGAAGCCAAGCCAATCAAGATGGAAACAAGATTGAAAACAATTGTGGTTTAGCTCTGTTTAAGCCTAGTTGAATGCGAAAGCAACGACGGAAGCTTCTTTTGCCTGCTACATTATTCTCCCATCACCCCTATCAGTGTAAGGTGCTACATTATTGGGGACACGTAAGGTCGTCTTTCAAGGGTATGACGCGAGAGCATATGCTACCAGCCCACATATAAAAACACACTTGAACCAAGCCATATGGATGTGCTTGCCTGTTGTAGGGGTAACGAGAATGCAAAGGGTTCTAGCAGGCTAATTCTGATATCACCCTCCCATATTAAAGGCGCGACCCGAACTGGCAGCTCCTGCCCGTTGCATAGGTGAATTCAAATCTCATGGCAGGCTAATGTTTTTATGAGGAGACCGTAGCTACGCCTCTTCACGGCGTAGCCGCCTCTTCACGGGGTAGCTTCGGAAACCCGTAGTCTCGCTTCAGCCATCGTAGTATTGCTTTCTAGGCGAACAATTGAGGCGTCTCAAAATAACAGCTTGAGGGGCTAGTTGGTGCTGCATAATACCCAGAAATGAGGCGCAACAAACAATGTGGTGAAGAGTAAGTGTATGTTCAGATCCATATTATTTTTTTTTCTTTATTGCCGGTTATCACCAACACAAAACAAAACCAAAAAACGCGCTACAAACAGAACGCTCACAGCAGAGCGGTTACCACAAGCATGACACTGTTAATACAGAAGCCGGCAGGCTCATGCGAGTTGCCTTTGTTAAGTTAAAATTCCTTCAGCTCGCATAGTGGTTCGACTCTTGAAATCCAGTCTGGCACAGTGGTCTTTAATTTGTGCATTTCAACCTTTGCGTGTATACTCTCGCGAATGTAGAGCCTTGCAGTTGGTAGCGTGCGCGTGTGTTGTGTCTCTTCTCGTGTGTTTGTGTTTGTTGCGCCAAATTTCTGGGAGTTGAGGCGCATAATATATAACAAGTAAGCATAACGATAAGGAAAATTTGATTCAAACTTATCATAGCATAAGCAATCCAGGAAGTTTATTTCTTGAGTCTAATGCGACAGCAATAGAAACGGTGTAAAACATTGTAATGTAGAAGCATTGCAGAAACTCTTTTTTAATTCTGAATTTATGTTAGCCTTATTTAGCTAATAATGTTAGCTTTTTAGTGTGGAATCACTAAGGTTTCTAGTACCCGATTTCGCAGGTCTCTTTGTCTGCCTGAGGCTTGCAATTTGTGCAGCTCTTTTCATATGGGGATATTACCCACCGGTAACGTTCTAAGATTAGCATGGACGCTTGTACGGCGTCGATAAATTTAGGCTTTATATACATATTGTTACAGACTAGATGGATGAAGAAGCTGAGGAACTTGTTGTAGGAGGATGAAGTAGTATGTGGTAGTTCAGGTGGCGCCTGGCTCGGTGCACTGTTGTTTTGTCGCCGTAGCGTTTCCTTACGTGGTGACAGCAAGAACGCTACATTTTGGTACAGGCTTCGGTTTCGATTTCTCGGTATCGCCTGCTATAGATGCGCTCCTGGAGTCTCGTCGTAGCCACCGCCTTGCTGGATTTTCGCCACTGCTCATTACCATGCGTCCGCCTAATGAATCTACCTCTATGCTTCTCACCACTTAAGTCAGGTAGATTCCTTCCTTTATCCACCACACCTGGAGCCCCGTTCTTTCGCTCACGCAGCTGGAAAGGATTTTGACGACTGATTCCACTACTACCAAAGGTTTAGCTGCTACAACCTATGGGACTTCGCCACTCAGCTCGACAACGTCGCATTTTCCTTACCGACACCGCCCTTTTTTGGTTTGTAAACCACGAGGACATACTGACGACATGGGAGCGCTTTGCCGCTGAATTGAAACACTGTTTTGCGACTCGTCAGCGTGCAGGAAACAGGTGGCGCACACCCTTACCCCTTGTGCCCAAATACCCGTAGAGACCTGCACTACCTATGATGATGATGGAAATTTTGGGTATTCTTGAGGAGGGGATACTGGACGCGGGGTATGCCAGTCTAAGTCATGGCGGCACTCTTGACGTCCAGGGGAAGAAGAGATGGGTTGTGGGGAGAGGGGTGGGAACGTGTGCTCATCATGGTGCCGCTCTCGACATCATCTGCTTCGTCGCAACCGCCATGATCCGCAGGTGCGGTGGGAACTAGAGCTGAGTAGACAGGCCGGTGAGCAGGGAGGCCAGCAGGAGCCGGTGGACTGCCAGGGGGTCTGGCCGGGAAGAGCACCTGGTCCGCTGTGGCAGCAGGAGGATCAAGAGCCCGGTAGCCTGCCTCCATCCTTCGGCGATGATGGGCGTGTGTTGGGCACACACTCAGGAGCCCCAGCGTTCCAGCGTCGACACAGGAGGGGCATGCAGGGGAGGGGGCCCGGCCCATGGACATCCCGCTCCGTGGGTGTCCAGGAGCTTTTGGTGGGGAGGCGTAGGAGCAGAGCTCGTTTCCAGCAGGCAAGCTTGTCCGAGAGACGACGAAAGGTCCTCCCCTCAGAAATCCGTCGATCAGGGTGCAGGGCTTTTACCGCTTTCGTGAGGTGGAGCCTGGAAAAATCGAAGATATTGACATCATTACAAATACTTACCTCATTTGAGTGAGCCGCTTTGGCAAGCGCGTCAGTCTCATCATTGTACTGGATGCCAGCATGGCCCAGGATCCAGTGCAGCGACAGAGCGAAGCCGGTATCCTCCAGGGCCTGGAGGCGCGCTCTTAGGTGTCAAGCCGATAGCTGTGAGCAGAACTGCTTGATCAGGAGTTGCAGCGCCGGCCTCGAGTCGCACAGGATTGCAAAGGTGCCTGGAAGCGGCCGGTCTCGAGGTAGTGCGCCGCCAGGTGGAGTCCTGCCAGCTGGGCTGCAGGGAAAGGAAAGCCTGCAGGAGATGAACACCCCTGTCTGAGGGGCCGTTATACCGGATGTCCTCAAGTTGTGCAGGACGATAGACTCTCGTATGTCGGATGAGGAAAAATTCGGGCAGCTTCTGAAGGCCATTGCAGATAATTTCGACAACTTTCTCATCGGTAAAGATGATGTCTCGCTGTCTCCGCTGCCCTTCGGCATATCCGCAGATTTAAAGTCTCGAAGACTTGTCTAATAACGCCTAAATTTTGGAAGGCTGGCCAATGTGGCAACCATCGCCGGAGTGGACGAGCGTGTCTTCGGCTTGATTTTCTCAGCTGGTCCACCTAACCAGTGTCCTCCAGCCCATCTTTTACGTGCGAACGCGCCTACACGCTGCAGTCTCAGCCTGAGGGCTCTTCTGTTCACACAGTCCACCCTGCCTCTTTCAAAACATGGTCGCAGCAACATGTTGGAGGCACTGTTTCTTCTAGGTATCCTAATCAGCGTAAAGACCTCCGACACAAAGACCTAGGCGACCATCCAAGCTTACAGATCAGCGTGAGCCTGGCTGCTGTTGGCAACCTGACATTGAGAACCAACCCCTTCTCCGCCCTGCTCCCATCTGTTACCAGTGCGGCATCGCGAGCCATATCTCAAGACAATGCCGCTATCGTCCGCCAACAAAGTATCACCGACCAATGTACTCGGGCACGACGAGTGATCACAGTAATCACTCATTTGACTCCCTGCGGTACTGGCCACCTCCTGCACACGTCCATTTTCAGCCCGGTGGTGTTCGCAACCACTCCCCAGCTTCTGACCGGAGTCTGACGCCATCACATGCGTTTCGCGCTCGCCGTTCTCGCGGCGTCGCTTCCATTCACCACCTCCAGGAAACTAGGCGCAGCGGCTCATGACGGTGAGGCCGACGGAGAACGATCGTCACTCGTAGGAATACCTCCTTCTGTGACTATCCTCAAAAATAAGATCCGTGCGTCTGTTGACGGTATTTCCACAATGTCGTTAGTGGACACGGGTGCAACCATTTCGATTATGAGCTTATCGTTTAAAAACTTACTGGGACCCAAAGTCACGTTTTCTTAAGCGGATATTCTAACTTTCATAGCGTTAGTCACGATTTATTGTACCCTTTTGGAGAGTGTAGCGTCAAGGTGTGTCTTGAGGGAGCCGTGTTTAGAGTGGAATTCATCGTACTGACCCACTCCACACGTGATGTAATTCTTGGTATTGATTTTCTGCGCATGTGTGGCGCAACCGCAGACTGCCGCATGGGCGAGATAAGCGTCGAAGGCTGGCATCCCCCTGAGTTCTTCAAGGAACCTCTGGTTCGTGACGTGCTTTGCGTGTGCGACAGTACCGTTGTGCCCCCGATGTCTATGCAGTGCGTTCCGGGTTCGTTTTTTCGTGATGCGACCGAAGCCTTTGATTCGACCGTGATGCCTAATTATTCGAACTACGCGAAGACATCTCTTCTGGTTCCTCACTGTTTGGTGTCGATAACCTGGGTCGCACGCGATTGTGGACGATTAAGGTCTCCACGCACTGAGTTCGTTTAGCCGATGGCACAAAGCTTGCGTCTTTTAGTGAAGTCGTGGCAATTTTAGTGGCGTTGGTTACGGATGTACCAGAGCGACATGTCGCAACATCCCCAGTGTATGCTGAAATGCGCTGGCGTGATTAGTCATTCCCTTAATGCCATAGAGCGCAATGTTCTGGAAGATATTTTATCGAAGTTTCCATTAGGTTTTGATTTCTCAAAAGCCACGAGCTCTCGTCCTTACCCGGGTCACGCACAAATTATCGCGTTGACACTGGATATGTGCAACCCATTCGCCAAAAACCGCATCAAGTGCCACCGTCTGAGCGCAAGGTGATCAATGAGCACGTTCGTTAAATGATCAAGCAGGGTGTCATTCAAGAGTTGTGCAGTCCATGGGCTGCTTCAGTAATTCTTGTGCGAAAAAACGATGACACGTGGCGACATCGTGCAGATTACCGCCCCCTGAATTCATCTGTAGACCTTCGGAAAGGATATTCGCAGATTCGTATTCACCCAGCAGACAAGGAGAAGACCGTCGTCATCACTCCGGTTAGACTGTTCGGTGTAGGTCTCGGCGCTGTCCTTGCCCAACGAAAGCCCCGCTACCCAGAGTACGTTGTTGCTTATGCCAGCCGCACCTTAACAAAGGCCGAAAAAAATATTGATTAACCGAAAAGGAGTGCTTGGCCATCATCTGGGCCATTGGAAAGTTCCGCCCATATCTCTACGATCATCCCTTTTCTGTAGTTACGGACCATCACGCACTTTGCTGGTTGTCCACCCTTAAAGACTCATCTGGCCGTCTTGCTCGTTGGGCCCTCCACTTACAAGAGTACGACATTCAAGTCACATACCGGTCTGGTCGTAAGCATTCTGATGTCGACGCCCTGTCTAGGTCACCTCTTCAATGCGTCTCTGACTCGACAGCTATCACCGTAGGTGACTCATCTTCATTAGAAATGGCCTTCATGCCCAATGAACAAAGGCAAGACCCTTGGATCGCTTTTCTTCTCACGCTTCTATCTACACCTTCTCTGCGCCCAGCTTCTCGAACGCTTCGCCGCCAAGCTCGTCATTTTGCCATCTGCGACGGCATGCTTTACCGCCGAAATTACCTTTCCGACGGACGCAAGTGGCTCCTTGTCATTCCTCGGTACCTTCGTTCGGAAATATGCGCCGCTTTTCACGCCGATCCTCAGTGTGCCCTCGCCGGAGTGTTGAAAACTTACACTCGTCTTCGCCTCCGCTATTACTGGCAGGGTATGTACTGCTTCATGCGTCATTACGTCCGCGCATGCCAGGAATGCCAACGCTGCAAAAACTCTCCACAACCCTCCACCGTTCCGATGCAGCCCTTGCCCTGCCCCAGCCGGCCATTCGACCGTGTGGACCTTTACGGGCCACTACCAGTCGCTCCAGCTGGTAACCGTTGGGTTATCGTGGCTGTTGACCACCTTACCCGCTACGCAGAAACATCATTTTTACCTTCTGCGTCGGCGCCGGACGTTGCGTCTTTCGTCCTGCACCATCTCGTTCTGCGCCACGGTTCACCTGAAGAATTGCTCAGTGACCGTGGCCGTGTTTTTCTTTCCAAGACAGTTGAAACCCTTCTTCAGCAGTGCCGCATTGTCCACCGTTCTACCTCGGCCTACCATCCGCAGACAAATGGCATGACGAAACGTTTTAACCGCACCTTGAGTGACATGCTGGCCATGTATATCGCGTCCGTCCTCTCAAACAGGGACCGGATTCTCCCTTTCCTCACGTACGCTTATAATACTGCCATACAAAGCGCGACCGGCGTCTCCCCCTTTTTCGTTTTATACGGCCATGAACCCACCTCAACTATGGACACGGTACTCCCTTATCGCCCGGACACCTCCGAATCGACCACCGTCTCTCAAGCGGCAACATATGCAGAAGAATGTCGCCAGTTGGCCCGATCATTTACAACCCGGAACCAATCCTTCGCGCACCGTCTTGTCCAGCTCTTTCATACAGCACAGACTCCCTCGTGTGGCTTTGGGTTCCTGCCACCCCCTCCGGCCTCTCTACCAAACTTGCTTCCAAATATCATCGCTCATATCGGGTTATTTGCCAGACCTCTCCGTGAACTACGTTATAGAACCACTTGCACCGACACCGGATATGCGTCTCTGCGGGCGTGAAACAGTGCACGTTGACCGCCTCAAGCCCTGTTATGACCCGCCTATTGTGTCGATGCCATGAGTCGGCAGGATGCCTCCTTTTTCTCTCGGGGATAATTGTAGTGTCACATCAACGCTCGGTGACTGTCGACGGTGACAAAGACGATAAGCGTATGCCGAAAAGGCGCGTGCTACGAAGAAGACGGCAGACAAAGAAGAAGACGCAAGAGACTGACGCGCTAGTTAAACGTTCGACCAGAAAACCGACCGCAGACTGAACATACTCTTACAATATATATATATATATATATATATGAAGGAAAGAAGCCAACAGTCGGCGAGGCCAAGGAAAGCGTTGGGGATGGTACTTTATGTCGTTTTTTTTTTGTAATGTTTACTTGGATAATCACAGAAATTAGTAATGTAATCTGTTTAGGGGAAAGATAATTAGACACAAAGTAGAACAAAAAACAACGTGCCGATGGTGGGATGGGATCCGAGTGAGTGAGTGAGTGAAAACTTTATTGAATATTTTAAGGGTTTCGCGGTTGTGAAGTCTCCGTCGTCTTCTCTGGCGCTGGCGACTTGAGACTTCTCGTCAGCAAGGGTGGGCCCCTATTCCAAGGCTCCACTGAGTCGTGCTGCATCAGTCGCGTGCTGCACTAAGGCCCTTTGGGTCGCGAGCTCGCTGCTGGTGAGCCGACTCTCCCATTGCTCCGCACTCGGGTTTTCGTGTTGGTGGAATGCTTTGTTGCGTTCGCATTCCCACGTGATATGATAAAGTGTAGGTGTGGCATCGCACC
The DNA here is from genome assembly GCA_023969395.1 of Amblyomma maculatum. NCBI lineage: Eukaryota > Metazoa > Arthropoda > Arachnida > Ixodida > Ixodidae > Amblyomma > Amblyomma maculatum. Next base: position 37,777 of record JAJIZL010035440.1, read on the forward strand.
AAGGGCAGGTGGCTCTGTATTGTGTCGGGAACATTTTATTAAGTATGTGTAGGTTAGGAAAGGAGTTGGTCTGTAATCTGCGCCAGCCGGTCGCTTCCTCCTTTGTTAGGGCTTTGTGTGGTGGTGGATATCTAATTCTAGCTCCCCTATGCAAGTGCAAGATCTCTGCGTATCCCCCCTCGCAAGCCTGTAGGCGGAGCTCCGGAGCATTTGACTGCCCTGCTCGGAATGCGTAACCTCGAGCTAGGCTGTCTGCTCTTTCGTTCCCCCCTATGCCCGTGTGGCCCGGGATCCAGATTAGGCTATGCCTGGGTTTCTCCTCGGCGGAGGTTGCCCCGCTGAGTATTTTAAGGGCTGTTCTGCTGATCCTGCCCCTCGTGTAGTTCCTGCACGTCTCCTTCGAGTCCGTCAGTATGTTGAGAGATCGGCCCGTTCTGTAGCCTTCTGCTGCCGCCAGCGCGACGGCAATTTCTTCGGCCTCCGCTGTGCCGGCGACCTTTGCCGTGGCACACGTGATCATGTTTCCTTCCTTGTTTACCACTACCGTCGCGGCTACGCGTTCTCTCTCGCGCAGATATACGGCAGCGTCCGTGTATACAGTGTTGTCTAACTGGGCTAGCGTTCTCTCAACGTACTCGGCCCTCGCTTTTCGTCTGCTTTCGTGAAGATTGGGGTCCATGTTTTTCGGCAATGGTCCCACGTTAATGGTTTTCCTAAGGTGGTCCGGTACGTCCGCGTATCTGTCTACCAGTCCGCTCGTGTCCCGACACAACCTTCTTAGGAGCGCTCGTCCCGTGGGGGTGCTTCTGAGTCTCGTGATTTGCGTTCCCAGCAGAGCTTCGGCGAGCTCACTGAAGGTGTTGCTGATGCCTAGCTGGAGCAACTTTTCGTTCGACGTGTGCTTGGGTAGGTGTAGAGCAGTCCTGTACGCCTTCCTGAGAATGATGTCGGCTTGCTCTCTTTCCGCCTTGGTCGTCGCGTGGTACGGCAGGGAGTACGTGACTCGGCTGACAATTAGGCTGTTAACTAGCTTGAGAGTGTCTTCTTCTCTCATTCCATATCTCTTTTGGGAGACTCTGTTGATCATACGGCCCACCTGCTCTGCCGCCTTACTCAGCAGGCTGATGGTGTGGCTGCATTTCCGGCTTCCTTGCAACCACATGCCCAGGATCTTTATCATGTTCTTTTCCGGGATGTTCTGGCCCTCGAGAACGACCTCCAGTGTCGCTTGGGTGGGATGCTTGCCGACCCTGAGGAGTTCCGATTTCTCCGTCGAGCATCTTAGGCCCCTCTCTCTGGTGTAAGTTTCTACGCAAGTTGCCGCTTCCTGTAGTTTTTCTTGCTTCTCCCCGAGTGATCCTTGGGTGACCCATATCGTGATGTCATCGGCGTATATCGCGTGTTGGATGCCCTGGATCTCCTTGAGCCGTCTTGCAAGTCCAATCATTGCCACGTTGAAGAGGACGGGCGATATGACGGATCCTTGGGGTGTGCCTTTGCACGGCGTGGGGAAGACGTCGCTTCTCAGCTCGCCCAGCCCCACGGTCGCCGTTCTGTCGCTCAGGAAAGCTCTGACGTAATCGTGCGTTCTCCTCCCGCAGTTGGTGTTGTTGATGCCTTCCATGATGGCCGCGTGGCTTACGTTGTCGAAAGCCCCCTTTATGTCGAGGGCCATGACGACGTTTTCGCCCGCCTTCGGCATCGTCTCGAGCACTTCCTCCTTGAGTTGGAGCAGCACGTCTTGCGTAGAGAGGTTGGCTCTGAACCCGTACATGCTGTCCGGGTACCATTGTTCGTTTTCCAGGTGCGGCTGGATTCTTTTCGTGATCACTTTCTCGTACAGCTTGCCCAGGCACGACGTTAGAGATATCGGCCTGAGGTTCTCGATCTGCAGCTTTTTGCCTGGCTTCGGAATCATCACGACGACGGCGTGTTTCCACTCCGTCGGCACTCTTCCCTCTTGCCAGAGCTTGTTGAGGCAGGTCGTAAGCTGATCTATCGCCTCGTCACTGAGGTTCCTTATTAGCGAGTTCCGGATCTTGTCCGCCCCCGCCGCCGTGTTCTTCGTGGCCGATCTTATCGCCTCGACGACCTCCTCTCTCGTGATGGGTCGGTCCATGGCCGGGTTCTCCTCGCCACGGTATTCTTCTCGGTAGCTCTCGACCTGATCTTTGCCGTAGCACTTGATCCGGACCTCTTCGAGTAGTTGTTCGTCCGTGCCTTCGTATTGGTGCACCAGCCTCTGTATCGACTTGCTGCCTTCGGATTTGTTTTTGCTCGGGTCCATGAGGGCCTTGAGGATCTGCCATGTTCTGGCTGTGCTGAGGGTGCCGTTCAGCGTGTTGCTGAATTGCTGCCACCCCTGCCTGGCCAGCTGCGTCGCGTACTGCTCCGTTTGCTTGGTTATATCGGCAATTTTCCTCTTTAGCTTGGTTGGTTGGTTGGTTCATAGGAAGGGAAAGGCGCAGTATCTGTCACACTTGCTCTGTGGACACCTGAACCGCGCCGTAAGGGAAGGGAGGAAGGTGGGAGTGAAAGTGGATAGAGAGAAAGGGGGGCTGTAGTGGAGGGCTACGGAGTAATTTCGACCACCTGGGGATCTTTAACGTGCGCTGACATCGCACAGCACACGGACGCCACTTCGTTTCGATTCCTCTTTAGCTTCCTGTTGAGTTTTTGTCTCTTCCACCGCTTGGTAAGCCCGCGTCTCGCCTCCCATAGCTTGAGGAGCCGCTTGTCCACCTCCGGCGTTTGTTCCGTTCTGTCTACTTCTTTCGTGTATAGGTCTTGGATTCGTCTGAGTTGTTGGCTCCACTCTTCCGCAGAACCGATGTCGCCCTCGAGCTGCTTGCAGTGCGCTCTGAAGGCGTCCCAGTCCGTCAGCCGAGCCGTGCCAATCTTCCTCCTGACGTTGTCCGCCACTGTGCAGATCCTTATTATGTGGTGGTCGCTTCCAAGGTTCTCGAGTAGGTTTTCCCACTCTGCTTGTTTGGCGCCCCTTATGAAGGTTAGGTCGGGACTCGTGTCTGGACTGACGCTGTTCCCTTGCCTAGTCGGTTGATTCTCGTCGGTTAGCAGCTCACATCCTACGTTCTCTGCCGCCGTGCAGATACCGCGCCCCTTTTTGTCCTCTCTGTTATAGCCCCACGACCTCCGAATAACGCGTCCGGTGCTCTTCCAACTGAGCTACATCGGCCGCTGTCCCCCCTGCTACTTTCTTGGGTATTTATGTTGTAT
>JAJIZL010035440.1:41413-71056 GCA_023969395.1 Amblyomma maculatum
GTTTTTCGGCAATGGTCCCACGTTAATGGTTTTCCTAAGGTGGTCCGGTACGTCCGCGTATCTGTCTACCAGTCCGCTCGTGTCCCGACACAACCTTCTTAGGAGCGCTCGTCCCGTGGGGGTGCTTCTGAGTCTCGTGATTTGCGTTCCCAGCAGAGCTTCGGCGAGCTCACTGAAGGTGTTGCTGATGCCTAGCTGGAGCAACTTTTCGTTCGACGTGTGCTTGGGTAGGTGTAGAGCAGTCCTGTACGCCTTCCTGAGAATGATGTCGGCTTGCTCTCTTTCCGCCTTGGTCGTCGCGTGGTACGGCAGGGAGTACGTGACTCGGCTGACAATTAGGCTGTTAACTAGCTTGAGAGTGTCTTCTTCTCTCATTCCATATCTCTTTTGGGAGACTCTGTTGATCATACGGCCCACCTGCTCTGCCGCCTTACTCAGCAGGCTGATGGTGTGGCTGCATTTCCGGCTTCCTTGCAACCACATGCCCAGGATCTTTATCATGTTCTTTTCCGGGATGTTCTGGCCCTCGAGAACGACCTCCAGTGTCGCTTGGGTGGGATGCTTGCCGACCCTGAGGAGTTCCGATTTCTCCGTCGAGCATCTTAGGCCCCTCTCTCTGGTGTAAGTTTCTACGCAAGTTGCCGCTTCCTGTAGTTTTTCTTGCTTCTCCCCGAGTGATCCTTGGGTGACCCATATCGTGATGTCATCGGCGTATATCGCGTGTTGGATGCCCTGGATCTCCTTGAGCCGTCTTGCAAGTCCAATCATTGCCACGTTGAAGAGGACGGGCGATATGACGGATCCTTGGGGTGTGCCTTTGCACGGCGTGGGGAAGACGTCGCTTCTCAGCTCGCCCAGCCCCACGGTCGCCGTTCTGTCGCTCAGGAAAGCTCTGACGTAATCGTGCGTTCTCCTCCCGCAGTTGGTGTTGTTGATGCCTTCCATGATGGCCGCGTGGCTTACGTTGTCGAAAGCCCCCTTTATGTCGAGGGCCATGACGACGTTTTCGCCCGCCTTCGGCATCGTCTCGAGCACTTCCTCCTTGAGTTGGAGCAGCACGTCTTGCGTAGAGAGGTTGGCTCTGAACCCGTACATGCTGTCCGGGTACCATTGTTCGTTTTCCAGGTGCGGCTGGATTCTTTTCGTGATCACTTTCTCGTACAGCTTGCCCAGGCACGACGTTAGAGATATCGGCCTGAGGTTCTCGATCTGCAGCTTTTTGCCTGGCTTCGGAATCATCACGACGACGGCGTGTTTCCACTCCGTCGGCACTCTTCCCTCTTGCCAGAGCTTGTTGAGGCAGGTCGTAAGCTGATCTATCGCCTCGTCACTGAGGTTCCTTATTAGCGAGTTCCGGATCTTGTCCGCCCCCGCCGCCGTGTTCTTCGTGGCCGATCTTATCGCCTCGACGACCTCCTCTCTCGTGATGGGTCGGTCCATGGCCGGGTTCTCCTCGCCACGGTATTCTTCTCGGTAGCTCTCGACCTGATCTTTGCCGTAGCACTTGATCCGGACCTCTTCGAGTAGTTGTTCGTCCGTGCCTTCGTATTGGTGCACCAGCCTCTGTATCGACTTGCTGCCTTCGGATTTGTTTTTGCTCGGGTCCATGAGGGCCTTGAGGATCTGCCATGTTCTGGCTGTGCTGAGGGTGCCGTTCAGCGTGTTGCTGAATTGCTGCCACCCCTGCCTGGCCAGCTGCGTCGCGTACTGCTCCGTTTGCTTGGTTATATCGGCAATTTTCCTCTTTAGCTTGGTTGGTTGGTTGGTTCATAGGAAGGGAAAGGCGCAGTATCTGTCACACTTGCTCTGTGGACACCTGAACCGCGCCGTAAGGGAAGGGAGGAAGGTGGGAGTGAAAGTGGATAGAGAGAAAGGGGGGCTGTAGTGGAGGGCTACGGAGTAATTTCGACCACCTGGGGATCTTTAACGTGCGCTGACATCGCACAGCACACGGACGCCACTTCGTTTCGATTCCTCTTTAGCTTCCTGTTGAGTTTTTGTCTCTTCCACCGCTTGGTAAGCCCGCGTCTCGCCTCCCATAGCTTGAGGAGCCGCTTGTCCACCTCCGGCGTTTGTTCCGTTCTGTCTACTTCTTTCGTGTATAGGTCTTGGATTCGTCTGAGTTGTTGGCTCCACTCTTCCGCAGAACCGATGTCGCCCTCGAGCTGCTTGCAGTGCGCTCTGAAGGCGTCCCAGTCCGTCAGCCGAGCCGTGCCAATCTTCCTCCTGACGTTGTCCGCCACTGTGCAGATCCTTATTATGTGGTGGTCGCTTCCAAGGTTCTCGAGTAGGTTTTCCCACTCTGCTTGTTTGGCGCCCCTTATGAAGGTTAGGTCGGGACTCGTGTCTGGACTGACGCTGTTCCCTTGCCTAGTCGGTTGATTCTCGTCGGTTAGCAGCTCACATCCTACGTTCTCTGCCGCCGTGCAGATACCGCGCCCCTTTTTGTCCTCTCTGTTATAGCCCCACGACCTCCGAATAACGCGTCCGGTGCTCTTCCAACTGAGCTACATCGGCCGCTGTCCCCCCTGCTACTTTCTTGGGTATTTATGTTGTATATATATATATATATATATATATATATATATATATATATATATATTTTAAGGGGCATTTCAAAGTATTTACTATCAATTTTTCTTCCAAAGGCTAAGGAAGATACGGCATTGTGTCACTTCAAGCGGATCGCTCCGAAAGTGGACATTATGGGCGTTATAGAGTCTAATGACTACACGCTTACTAAACTAAAATTAACAATTTTTATGATTTACTTTTATGGCAATGTTATACTGCAATATTGAAGGCCGTCAACATGAGTGGTCAATACATATTTAAAATTTTCTTAACCAGCAGTGTCGATCCAAATACTGAGCTGCAATTAAACGCATCAGATAGCTCAATGAGGTGCTTTGTATGCATTGCATATATAAAATGGCATTGGGGCAGTTGCGTTGTGACGAAAATAACCTAGCCTTCTTCTATATAATGAAATAGAAAAATTACTTCTCTGTTTGGTGCATAAGTTATTCAAAAAACACAATTTCGTGAATGTTCAATACGCGAAAGCCATATCAACGAGTATTCTGATGCGTATTAGTTACTCGATATTTCGGGTCGCTTCCTGGATCAACGCCACTTTGTTCACAAGCAGGGCTCCCAGCCATCTCGATCAGGAAGGTGTATTTGTTTGCGAAAGCAACGCTAAGCCATAGGCGGCACAGTAACGTTGTTTCACGACGTGTTGTGTGGTGGGGAATACGCAGGCGCAGTCCGGGGTCCAATGCCTTGAGGCGACGGTCAGAGAACGTTTCGGTGTTCCATGCGGAATGTGTCAGCTCCACAGCCAAATAGCGGAGCCCGCTCGCTGCGTCGGCTCTCGTTAACGGAATTTGGACTGGATTTTCATCAGCCAGGAACTCCCCCAAGAATGGTCAGTTTTCACTGACTCCAAAGCAGCGCTTAAAGGTATGCAAGCGGCACTACGCCAAGGCTCAAATAAAACACTAAGTGCAGAGATCCGCACGCTGCACCACGCCGCAATATCCAAAGGCCATGACATCATCTACCAATTGTTGCCAGGACACCGTGGCATTCCAGGAAATAACTAGGCGGACGCGGCCCGTTCTTCTCAGCCCTCTCTAAAGTTCTGTCACTCTTCAGCAGTGCCGGGCTACAGCTCAACTTTTCAAAATGCCGTTTCGCCCGCCGTCAACTCAATATACTAGGCTATATCTTTCATGCTACAGTGTTCGTCCCGATCCAGACAAGATCCGAGATATGATGAACTTCCCGGTGCCCCGTTCGAGCAATGACGTCCGAAGTTTTTTTGGTCTTTATTTCTACTTTTGTGGGTTCTGTAAAGAAGAAGTAAAGAAGTAAAGAAAGTGGAGTAAATAAATAAAGGTTCTGTAAAGAAGAAGCAGCAGACAGATTGTAAAGAAGTTCTGATTAAGCGGACAGATCGCTGAGAAAGAGGAAGTGCTTTTGCGGACTAGCTGTCTACAAGGTAAGCCACTGACAGCTCATCAAACTAGAGGAGAACAACAACAACAACGACAGCTCCGTTCATTCATGCCGACGCTGTCCCGTCGCCCGGACCCACTCCACTATCTTATGCTGAGTTTGCCGCAAGACCACCCCCTCCTACGCCTTTTCCATCGTACGGTTCGTCTCAGCGGGCATTGTTCCCTCAGCGCCGTGCGCCACCTATTCTACGCCTTTGACGCACATCTGACAACCGGCCCATTTGCTTTGTATGTGGTCTCCCTGGCCATGTTGCACGCCTGTGGCGCCGTCGTCCGGCCCCGTACGTTTTCGATCAGAGGCCGGTCACCTACGCGCAGCCACCGTCCCCTCCCCATGCGCCACCTCAGCCCTCGTCCCACTTTGACCACTTCTCGCATGACAACCGCTCAATTTCTCCGCGCCGTCGCTCGCCATCGCCGATGCGTCACCGTTCTACCTCGATAATGCCGGAAAACCACTAAACTTAGTTCCGCAGGCAAGAACTGCGCTCGAGCAGTGAAAGTCCTGCTTCGCCGCCGAACAATTTAATCGAACTTACCATTGAAAATGTTTGTACTTTTGCGCTTGTAGATACTGGTGCTGCTGTGTCGGTTATTGAGGTTAGACTGTGCGCTCGTGTCGAAGTAGAGCTTTCTCCGCTGTGCACCGCACCGACCGCCGTTAACATTCTTGGGGAAGCCAAATGCCACGTTGCGGATGCTACAGGTATCCCGCCTTCATCTGCTGCATTGTGCCTATAAACTGTCCCTCTTCATGTCTGTGCAGTGCTCATCTCATCTTCCCTTTTCGTCTCACTACGCTGTCTTCCCCTACCCTTCGCCGTCCTTAGTGTACGAAGCGGCCGCACCGAACTAGCCATTACTAATGATTCGTTTTATCCACTCACGTTTCAACGTGGCGAGTGCGTTGGGAATGCCGAGCCTGTACTGTCAGAAAATTTAGCTACCGACCCGCCGTTTCTCTCCACCTTTGCCGACACAATCTCCGACAGCGTCAGTGCCCTTAGGCCACCTCGTCCCTCGTCTCCTTTATCGCCTCTGGCTGCCTTCAACAAAGCCATCGACAGTGCTCTCGCTCCAGATCAGCGCGCCAAGCTCCTCGACTTGCTGAAGCGATTCCGAGCTTCCTTTGACATCCAGCAGCCATGCTTGGGTCAGACATCAACTGTTGCCCACCACATCTATACTGGTTCGCACGCCCCATTATGCCAACGTCTTTATCGTGTGTCAGCCTCAGAGCGCTGCATTATTGACGAGCAAGTCGACGAGGTGCTCAATAGAGATGTCATTCAGCCTTCCAGCAGCCCTTGGGCATCCCCGGTTTTTTTTAGTCATGAAGACGGGTCTATTCGACTCTGGGTTGACTACCGCCGCTTTAGTGCGATCACACGAAAGCACGTCTATCCGCTACCACGCATAGACGACGTGCTGAACACTTTGCACGGAGCGGAATTTTTCTCTTCAATCGATATACGATCTGGCATTGGCTAGTTTCAATGGCTCAAGACGATTGCCCCAAGGCAGCTTTTGTCACTCCCGACGGGTTCTATGAGTTCAACGTCATGCCGTTTGACCTGTGTAACACGCCCTCCACCTTTGAACGCATGATGGACAATATTCTCCGCGGTTTCAAGTATCATGCATATCTTCGCTACTTTGATGATGTCGTTATATTTTCCTCCGATTTCACTACCCACCTGACTCGCCTTGAAACTGTCTTGGAATGTCTTACCGACGACTGTCTGCAGCTTAATCTGAAAAAGTGTCATTTCGCGGCTAGCGTACTCACTATTTTAGGGTATTCGGTGTCCAAGGATGGCATCCTTCCTGATCAATCTGAACTCCGCGCTGTCGCTGAGCTCTTGAAGCCAACATCTATCAAGCAGCTTTATAGGCTTACGCTCTTATTTTATGCGTTTTGTTAGAAACTTTGCGACCATCATTGCCCCTCTGACGCGACTTCTCAGCGCTCACAAAAATCTTTCTGCCTGGTCGCTGGCTTGCGCTACTACTCTTATGAAAAATTGCGCGCGATCTTTACCTAACCTCCTTATTGCGCCATTTTGATCCGGCTGCTCCTAAGCGCACACCGATGCCAGCGACACCGGCTTCGGCGCTGTTCTTGCCCAACGAAACCCCGTAGTTGATAAATACGTTGTGCCGTACGCAAGTCGAACGTTGACTAAGGCCGAGACCAACTACTCGGTGAAAGAACAGGAATGCTTGGCCATTGTTTGGGCGCTTCAGAAAATTCGGCCATACTTGTATGGATGCCCATCCGATGTTACGGACCACCACGCTTTATGTTGGTTGTCTTCACTAAGACTCCACCGGCCGTCTCGCCCGCTGGTCGCTTAGACTACAAGAGTAGGATACCCGAGTCATCCATCGTACAGGGCGGAAGCACTCCGCCGCAGGCGCTTTATCGCTTGCCGGTGCCGCCTAACGCTCCGCTGTCCCCTGCGTCCGGCTCCACCTTGTTTTCCCTGTCCATCGACAAATGCCATCAGGACAGCGGACGGATCCGAGGCTAACATCGCTAATCGATCTTACGTACTCGTCACTTCCACCGGCTAGTCGCACCCTTCGTCGTCAAGCGCAGCACTTCGTCCTTCATGACCGCGTCTTCTCTATCGACGCAACTATATGCCAGATGGTCGTAAGTGGCTGCTCGTCGTAGTGATATCTGCGCATCTTACCATAACAATCCGCAGTGTGGCCATGTTGGTGTATTTAAGACTTATGAACGGTTGTGACGTCACTTTTACTCGCGCGGTATGTATGCCTTCGTCAGTAATATGTGCGTTCGTGCATCGATTGCCAGCGTCGCAATCCTCCTCTTCTCTATCAGCCGGCTCCACTACAGCGTCTTCCGTGCCCATACCAACCATTCGATCGTGTCGGCATCGATTTGTATTGACCTCTGCGGTAATACCTGCAAGGAATCGTTGGATCGTCGTGGCCGTCAATCACCTTACTCACCATTCGAAGACAGCAGCATTTCAGGATGCCACTGTACCCAATATCGCGTCTTTTATTCCTCAACATTTCATTCTGCGGCACGGGGCCCGCCGTGAACTTCTAAGGGATGGAGGCAAATCTTTCTTATCCGAGGTTGTCGAAGCGCTCCTCCGCGAATGTCAGACCACCCACTGAATAGCAACAGAGCGCTTCAATTGCACACTGGGGGACATGATGTCCAAGTACATCGCCTCCGATCACTCCGGTTGGGAGAAGATTCTCCCATTTATAACCTATGCCTACAAGACCTCCATTCAAGCAACTACGGGATTGTCGCCGTTTTTTCTGCTGTACGGGCGTGAAATTCTTCTGCACTCGACATAATCGTTCCCTACGGTCTTGATATCTCAGAGTATATATTGCTATCAGCAGCTGCTAGGCACGCTGAAGAATGTCGCAAGCTGACTCGCTCGCTTACTTCGGACGGGCAAGCTCAGAAGAAAGCGCACAGCGACAGCAGCCACTCTGTCCACCAATTCTCTCCCGGTGCTGACGTATCGCTCTGGGTCCCATCGACATCACCAGGTCTGACCAGCAAGTTTACTGCCAAGTACCACGGACCCTACCTAGTCCTCCAACAAATTTCTTCAGTCATTTACCTAGTTGAACCGCTAGCCGCTTCCACCGTCCTTCGCCGCCGTGGGCGTGAGATCGTTCACGTCGACCATTTGAAGCCTTATTACGAACCCGCTATCCTTTCGTCTCCTTGAGTCGCCAGGATGGCTCCGGTTTTCTGCAGGGGCCATATTGTAAAGGAGTTTCGATTAAGCGGACAGAGTGCTGAGAAAGAGGAAGTGCTTTTGCGGACCAGCTGTTTACAAGTTAAGCCACCACTTCTCCGGTCTTGCTCGCTACCAGTGCTCGGATCCCCGTTTAACACTTCATTAAAGATTTTACCGACATTGCTCAGCCTCTTACAGATCTATAAAGGGCTGTAAATGTTTACTGGGGGTCCTCCTAAACTCAAGCTTTTGCCCAGCTTATAAGAAAGCTTATCACCACACCCTTCTTGGCACACTTTAATGTGCAAGATCCTACAGATGCCCATACTGATGCCGGTGACCATGATATCGGAGTCATCCTTTCCCAGCGCAAAGTTGGAAAATTTCGACCCCAGCTATACGGCAAGCCATTCACAGTTGTCAAAGATCATCCCGCACTGTGCTGGCTCATCTGCGCTCCACTGTCCTTGCCCAACTTCACACGACGCCACCACAGTAGGACACTTGGGAGTATCACTCACGTACGACCGTGTGCGACGCCGATTTTTCTGGCCTGGTCTCTACCGCTCTGTCCGTCGCTACGTCGCCGCTTGTGAGCTATGTCAGCGCCGCAAAATACCCTCGCTTCAACCTAGCGGGCCCCTGCAACCAATCTCAGTGCCGACTGAGCCATTTTCTCGTGTCGGCCGCGATCTTCTTGGGCCTTTTCCGACGTCGACTTCTGGAAACAAATGGATTGCTGTGGCGACTGATTATACTACCCGATACGCTGTATCCAGGGCCATCCCCACCAGCTGCGCCTCCGACGTTGCCGACTTTCTTTTGCATGACGTAATCTTGATTCATGGCGCTCCGCGTCAATTGCTCACAGATCGTGGCCGCTGTTTCCTTTCTAAAGTAGTTCATGACCTTCTCCGCTCATGCGCTACTCGTCACCAATTCACCACGGCCTACCATCCGCAAACGAACGGTCTTACTGAGCGCCTTAATGGCACACTGACCGACATGCTATCTATGTATGTGTCCGATCACCATCGTGACTGGGACATCTCATTACCTTTCGTCACGTTCGCCTATAACAGCTCACGCCATGATACCGCCGGATACTCTCCCTTTTATCTACTTTTCGGCCGCTACCTTTTACTCCCCTTCGACACCTTACTGCCTCTTGACGACTCTTACTGTTGTTACGCTTCGGATGCCATCGCCCGCGCTGATGCCGCCCCCCACATTGCTCGAGACCGGCTTGGCGCGTCTCAGTGCTCACAAAAGCTTCGTTATGACTTACATCGCCGAGACGTCCACTACCCTCTTGGTTCCCTCGTGCTTCTTTGGCTTCCGGCCCGCCGTGTGGGGATGAGCGAGAAACTTCTGCCTCGCTACGTAGGTCCTTACCGCGTCCTGAGGCAAGTCACCGATGTGACCTATGAAATCGCCCCTCTACAGCCCAAGTATCTTTCTAGAACCACTCATCCAGCAATCGTGCACGTCGCCCGTCTGAAACCATACTATTCAAGTTCTCCTGTGTAGGCAGCACCGGGACGATGCTTCTCCCGCGCGGAGAGTATTGTTACGGAGCACAGTACCGAGATGACGACGACGCGCTGGTGTGGTGTTGTGAAGAAGACGACGCTCAGGCTAAACTGGGTTCAACCTGGTGGCGAGTGCTTCTGACAATCAACTAGCGGTAACCGCTGTGTACATTTTCCTTAACAATATAGAATGATTGCTCCAATTGTTGAAGACTTTCTATGCATTTTCGGTAACAATTAGAAATAATGCAAGGAGGTTTCCTCAGAATCTCTGCAGCGTATCAGAATTGGCACGGGGGCCTTAAATGTTTCCACGACGAGTAAGGCTTTCTCTTCCCCAATAACGTTTCTGCTAAAATCGCGAGAATTGATGACGCATTTACCTATTATCTCGAGTGAAACTGCCTTTCGAAAAGTGCTAATCAAGGTAGGAAGCTACGTACGTTCTCGTGCATAAATGTTACGAAGGCCAAATATATGGCATGTGCATTCTTGTCGGTTTGTTTTTTGGCACTAATCGTTGGCAGCTACCTACATATTCCGTCAACTTAACCGCTTTAACTAAGCTGAAAACATGTTTTGGATGTGTCTGTTGGTCATTAAGACTCATTGTGAAAGCCTGTACAGCCACCACGCTCTGGCAGAAACATAGGCTGGGGCGCGGGGTAAGGTAAGCATAGCATGAACGAAGTGAAGTCTGCTAAGAATGGTTTTTCATTATTTAGCAAAATTGTAGACGGTTTAACGGTCTGAATAGGGGACGCTCAATCTTCGCCTTAAGAGTAGACGCGACAGCGCCCTCACAGCACATATTCATTCAGTGATTTTACATATTTTGTTTAAATTTTCTGGGGGGAAGGAAGGCGCAGCATCCGTCTCACGTTTTATGTACTTAATTACTTAATTGACCACTTAATGTGGTCAGGATTATTCGGACCCAGTAAGGCGAAATCCAAAGTTGTACCACGATTTTTACAGCTTATACGCTACAAATAACTTTTCTTAAGCACAACGCAGTTAGGAGGCAGAAAGACCAATAAAGTCATCTCGAGTCCTCATGGCACGTTCTTGCTGCCCAGCACTTAGAGCTTGTCGCCCGTCTTTCGATTATTTTAAAGTTTCGTCTGTTGAAACCTCAAGGCAACAATTTCTCCAAGCTTCTTATTATAAACATGTCGCCTACTGTGCCTCATTGACAAAAATACCAAGCTTCCTAAGTGTTGTAAACAGAGTGTATTGGTTTGGCTTTTCAGGGTTTATGAAAAAGAGGAAAGTGAGCGGATACATTTAACTCTTGAACTGCATTTTTTGCAGCAAATGACTGCTGCTCCTACTTTCCATTTCAAGCGTGCAACTAATATGAACCCATTCCTATCTTTATTAACAAATGTCTTACACTGGGTTCCGTATGATTGAATCAGTGTTAATTTTGTAAGGAGGAGGGTGAGATTTAACTAAACCACAAGCCCGAATATAAGTAGTGCCCATGACTCCATTCACGGCGCCATATTACTTATTGTGACAGTTATTGCTATCGTTTCACCACTCGAGAACATCCATTTTTAAGCGTTCATACGTAGGCTGATTATATAACCGTGTCCCTACAATCCCGACTCTTCTTGCAACAGCAGGCGTTCTATCACGCGCTAGATATGCCATAGCATTTCACCTCCCTCCTGAAAATTCAATATTCATACCTAATGAATCATGCTCTGTACCTTCACTTATTATTGGAACGCATCCAAATGAACAGAAAACAACAAAACCATGCAAACTATTAAGGGGGACACGTCTTCGCCTTTATGGTTATGACGCTAAAGCATAGGCTACCACCCAACTTATAAAGTCCCGCTTTAACAAAGCCATGTTAACGTGCCTGCATGGCCTAGGGGTAATGTGGTGAAATAAGAATAGAAGTGTCCTTCGTGCTGATTCTGCTATCAACCTGCCAAATGAAAAAAGAGGTCCGAGTTTGCAGCTCCTGCCAAATGTAGCGTCAGGCGACCCTAGGTCGAGTCAGTGCGCGGCCATGTCAGCAGCCAGCGCCATGCTCGAAACTTTTAGCTCGTAACGCCGACGTCAGAATTTCTCGTTAACAGGGCTTTTAATGCGATAGCGTTCAAGTACGACGAAACCGTCTGTAGTTCTGTCGTAGGGGAGCCCTTTCGATTACTGCGCGGGTGCATGCTCATTTCATGACAGTAAACTAACTGAGCGATTTTTTCCAATTGCTTTGGTATTTCACTGTGATATGAAAGCTTGTTTTGAGTTCCTAGATTCCGCACAGGCAGGCTCACTGGATATGGCATTTGTTTCCTGATACCAAGACAGCAGCTGTGAATCTCGGCCAGGCAGGAGCTATTTGTCGAAGCTGAAACGGAAAAACAACTGCTTATCGTTCTATGGCTCAGAGCGCAGTTAAGAACTCTGCGTATTATAAATAAATTCCTTCTCTCTATTGTGCTGCCCACATAGACCATGTGCGGCTTTGGGACATCATATTTGACAAGCTCTTACAAAGGAATAAAAGTTTCTGCCAGCACTTTTACACACCGAACTCTATTGTTGCTTTAAATGTGGCCGCAGAGCCTGAGGCTTCATGGTTTTGACTGCAGTAAAAATTGCTACAATAGTGCACACCCCAATCTATTGCTTGGCACTCTGTCTCATAGTTTGAGACTCGACACGGCCTATGTCGCGCTCAGGACTAATAAGTATTCGAAATATGTGCCAAGAACCTTTCATTTCATTGAGTGAGCACCTTTCTGTCTCCTTTCAAGGAAGCAACCTTTAGTCGTGCATCAAGATGACGTAGTTCTTCATCAAATAAAAACAGGCTCTCGGCAACAACAATGTATCATGTTTCGCGAGGAAGCCTGATACATCATGATTTAGGCCAAGCGTGCGCGCTGCGGAGTATTTAGAAAAGCAGCCAAAAGCACTACATTCTTGAAGATTAGCCTGTACATAACAGTATGTGCGCCCTTTTAGGGCAAGTATGTCTTTGATCTAACAGAAAAGCCAAATTTCCTTTGTGCATACCTTCCTGCGCAGTCACTGAGGGGAATGCATATCGAGTACATTATGCGCATCGTCACGGGCATTGGTCAGCATGAATCCGCTCGAGAAAGTACGCTTCAGTTCTGAGCAAAATGTGGCATGTTCTTTGCCATTATCCTTGACACTGCTGTTTCCGCGAGCCCGAATCGAAACTAAGGTTAGTGTTCAAGAGTGAAAGGCGAGACCTTATGAGAGCGACCAGCAACCGTGTACCCGAGTGCTGCCCTTTGGGACACACATGGCAACAAGTTTAAGCAAAGCGCCATCTCAGACTAAAGTCGTTGTACTTCATGATTCGCGTGCTCTTAAAGGTATTCCGTGCTACCGTGTCCAGCATGCCGCTCATGAAAGCGATTGTGCCGCACTAGGGAGCACATATATTCGTCGGGATCTTCGATTTCGGGCCTTTGATCTCCCCTCCCGTTTTGAACTCTCACTGCGTTTACTCAGTACGCTTACCAGTCACCTCGCCCTTCGTCCATTCGCAATTTTTCTAATTTTTTATAATTCTTCTATAAAGTGTACGTTTTCCTAGCCACTCATGCACTTGTTCAAGAGTGTATCGAGGCACTGACTTCATGATAGGTGGGGACATGAATACGTTGTACGTTATTTGTGGCTACACGCGCACCTAACGACCTGGCTGCATACATAACGACACAATAAACGGATTTCAAATAATTGTTTTTAATGTCCCACTTCCATTACTCTGGAAGGTTACGAGCACCAGCAGTCCACCATGGTAGACCTCGTGGAAAGCCGGCGACTGCCAGATGTCACCAGGCAGGTCACAGATGAAAAACTGCGCAGTAACCATTACATTATTCAAATCACTTTCTCTAGCTGTGTCCGTCTGGGTAAACGTAAACTTTCTCGTACAAACTAGAATACTTTTCATGCTATTCACAGCACCTTTATACGACTGACGGTGTTCAGAACCACGCAGGAAGGTTCCACTTCAGCATACACAGGTAATCCAGACCCTTACCTTGTCGGCATCTAGAACTTTGCGTTACGTTTGGCGCGAATCAATGGAACAAACTTTGTAGCACTATCAACGGCCCACTAAATAAAAAAAAACCTTGAACTTACTCAGAAAACTCAGACCTCAACCAGCTCCTTTACCCTCTCTCGAGAAGCACCATTCGCTGCTAGGTGTGAATGTCTTAACCACACAAATCCAAGGTATGTATATTCATTCTCCACTACCCAGTCTTCACGTACACTGGTCCCTTTAGAGCACAGCTCGATATACCGTTTACCCTCTGGGATCTCGACTGGATGCTAGAACAGCTAAAGCGGAAGTCAGCCCCAGTTCAGGACCAGATTACCTGCTCACTAATTCTAACCATCTTCGACAAGGACAAATATATTTTCTGAATATTATAAACTCACAGTGGGAAGAAAGCATTGTTCCAGATTCTTGTAAATACTTCCTTATAACACTACTGCCAACGCCAGGCAAAACACTATGGTTCAAAACCTCTACTGAGTCTTATCTCACCTCCCGACCGCAAAATATCATGGAAGGGATGGTGCGTAATCGACTCGAGGCCCATCTTGAATCTACAGATTTCTTTCCCCATCAAAAAATTGGCTTACGAAAAGGTGTGTCAATTCAAAACCTCTGTTTCCCCCTCACACACGAATTTGGTTGACCTCCGCGATCATTCCGGATACAAGCTATAGTGACCCTTGATGTGCATAAGGTCTTTGATAACACTGCCCACGATCCTCTTTTAAATATTCTTGCCATTGCCGGCTGTTGTCCGAAGATGTACGGCTACCTCACTACGTTTCTCCGCGACCTCATCGTATTGCCAACTTCTGTCTCTGCGATTCGGTCTCTGATAATTTTTCCCTCACACATGGTACTCCTCAGGACGCCATTCTGTCACCAACCCTTTTTAACCTTGCAATACCTCCTCTATCTTGTATTCTAGCGTCTATCCCAAACCTGAAACATACATTTTATGCAAATGACCCTATCCATTTGGTGCATTTCTGGGTTTTCAAGAGGAGTAGAGAGTATCCTACAGCGAGGTACCGATTCAGTTACTAGTTATTTCAACCAAGTTGGGTTATTTCCCCTACCTGAAAAATGCGAATTGCTGCTGCTTGCCAAAACTTATTATGAGCGCCAACAAAACCATCTAATTACTCTGACAACGGTAGGTCACCCCACCCCTCCCGTATCATCCTGCCGGATCCTCGGACTTCATATCCATGAGTCAACTAATCAGGCCAATATTTCACAAACGTTAAGCTTGCACTCAGCTTACGCATCTAGAAAGCGCATTATTAATAAGCACGACGGGCTACGCGAGGTTCGATTCAGGAGGCTTGCCCACAAATAGACAATCTGCTAAGTTTCGTATGCAATTCCTTACCTGACCCTACGCTGTCACCAAAGACAACATATCGAGGCCACGCTTCATACTTTGCCCAAAGTTACTTTTAACGTCTCTTTACAAACGTCCGCTGAGCGCATATGGTATACGGGGCTGTTCGTGCCCCTGGGAGACCTCATAAAGCAACATCGAGATCAGCAAATGGTCCATCCTTTTAGCACGAAACAACCCCATTGACTCGTCCTCATCCGAAACGTCTACGGATCATCACTACGCGAGGCCCCCCGACACACATTATCTTGTTTGTGCCAGAGATGCCAACAGACAATCTGGCCCTAATCAACAGGCACGTCACGTCTGTGTTCCTTGACACCCTCGTCCCTGGAAAGATTAAAAACGTCAGAGTAAATCCCTACAAAAACATAATCGCCATTGATGTCAGGAGCGGAGTGCACTGGAGATTAATTGCCATGAATAAACTCGGCGACATCAATGTGCGCTCCTATATTCTTCAGTACAGCGGCACTACGGCCGGCGTTATTTACAATGTCGACATGGCCATCACTGACACCATTACCTTTCTTGATCAAGCCATCATCAAACAGTATCTCCACACTGCAAATGGTGGTGGTGGTGGTGGTGGTGGTGACAAACGTTTATTGATCAAAAAAGGGTGGATGTATGCATCGGCCAGATCTATGAACATCCAGCCCTTACATATACTGGATGGGGTCCCTAGTACGGGGACCCAGTGGCGTCGGCCGCTGCCCGGGCGCGCTCGACCAAGGCCTTTTGGGCCTGCGGGTCATAGCAGCCGAGCAGGGTCGCCTCCCAGTCCTCCCGAGTGGGGTTGGGGTGAGGAGGAATAGCTTGGTTGGATGGGCAAGCCCACACCACGTGGTGGATGTCCGAAGACTTCTCCGCACAGTGCGGACAACTGCCCGTGAAGGAAGGATTAAAATGTTTTAGTGCTGCCGGGCACAGCAGAGTGTTGGTATAAAGACGGAGTAGAAGCCGCTCCTCCGTCTTAGATAGACCTTTACTCGGGCAAGGGTAAAGGCTATGACAAGATTGATAATAAAGAACAATGTCTTTAAAAGAATACGCGGGTTCGAATTCAAGATCCTGATCTAGGGGGTCGAGATGGGAAGCCCGGAAAGAGCGCGCGGGCGACGGCGTCGGCTGCCTCATTCCCCTCGAGACCCATATGAGCAGGAGCCCATACTATTTTCCGGTAAGCGGGGTCCCCGGTGTAGGTGCAATTTTGAAGTAGTCGGTAGGCTAAGTATGGCGCCCAGCCTTGCTCGACGTTCCGACAGGCCCCTTGCGAGTCGGAGATAATTGTTTTAGAATCAGTGTGGGTAGCTGCCAGCGCAATGGCGACCTCCTCCGCGTGGGTTATGTCACGGGCGCGAAATGTAAGCCCGTTAACCGTTTTAGACTGGTGGACCACTGCGGCCGTGTACCATCCCCCATGGTGGGGGCCGGAGGCGTCCACGTAGTAAATGCCGGGTTTCAACCCATAATGGCGGCCCAGGGCTTCCGCCCGCGCCAGGCGCCGGCCATTGTGGTCTTCACGTGTCATGTTTTTAGGAAGAGGGCGTACGTGGAGGGCGCATCTCCACTCGAAAGGGAGGCGTACACGATCTTCCATAAGGGTGGTATGTTGTATGTGTAGCCGGGCAAGGAGGCGGCGACCCGACAGTGTCTTAGAAAGACGTCTGTATTGGTTGGTTAAGTGAGCCTCTCGGATCTCCCGGAACGTAGTCACCATGAACCAGGCCCAGTAGACGCTGGTTGGAGGTGTTCACGGGGTGATCGAGGGCTCTCTTAAAAATTTTGCGCAGGACGACTTTGAGTGCATCCTTGTCTTGTTTCCGAAGGTGGAGGTAAGGAGTCGAATACAAGATTCGACTGGTCACGAATGCATGCGCCAGCCGCAAGGCGTCTTTGCACCGCAACCCCCCACGTTTGTTAGAAACCCGGCGGACCATGTGCCCCACCTGGTCCCCCACCTTACGGAGTTTCGCCAAGGTAGTGTCCGACCGTATATGTTGATGAATAAAGAGCCCCAGTACCCGGACTTCTGTGCGTTCAGGAATTGATCCTGTCTCCAAAAAGAGCTCAATTTTGGCCGTACACTTTCGTGAGGGGCGTATGTGTACAAATTCAGATTTTTGAGGGGAGCATTGAAGGCCGCAGCGGCGAGCATAACGGTCTACTATGGTTGCCGCTTGCTGCAGGTTAGCCTCAATATCTCCAAGAGAACCTTGCGTGGCCCACAGGGTGATGTCATCGGCATACAGCGCATGCTGCACACCAGCGACAGCACCCAACTGGGCCGGCAGGTGCATCATAGCCAGATTGAATAAGAGAGGAGACAGCACTGCACCCTGTGGTGTTCCTCTGGTTCCAAGTTGGAACGGGCCATGTTCGGTGTCCTGGATTTTAATGTAGGATTGGCGATCTGTGAAAAATTGCCGAATGCATCTGAGCGCGTTGCGTCCGCAACCGGTTTGTGAAAGATGAGTGAGTATTACCTCATGAGTAACATTGTCGAAGGCTCCTTTCAAGTCTAAGGCGAGTATGACCCTGTCGTTGTGAGGGCATTCGACCGGGTCAAGAACATCCAGATTAAGTTGTAGCAAAACATCCTGTGAGGACCTGTACGGGCGAAATCCGAACATGGAGTCTGCGAAGATGTGTTGATTTTCCATGAACTCGGACAACCTGTCACGCACCATCGTCTCCATTAGTTTGCCCGCACATGAGGTTAGAGAGATGGGGCGAAGGTTGTCCGTGTTGATAGCCTTCCCAGCTTTTGGAATGAAAGTGACCAGAGCAGTCTTCCAATCGATGGGGAGTGGCGCGTCCCCAAGCCAAATTGAATTGATGTAATCCAATAAGGACTGGTAGGTCGGTCGGTAAGTTAGCTAGTAATTTGACTGTAATTCTGTCCCGACCCGGGGCTGTGCCACGTTTCATTTTAGCCAGGGCCGCCCGCAGATCGTGGAGCTGGAACGGCTGATCCACTATGCGTTCTCCGAACCTGCATAAGAGTGTGCCGGTCCGCGGGGGTCCTGGGTAGTGCACAAGTATTGGTCCCGCAACTTGTGCGCTAGCTGAGTTGTGTTGCCCTGAAAGCTGTGTATGGCACGTTGTAGATGTTTGAGTTTCTGTGTGTGTCTGCATTGGGTCAATAAGAGCGCGGAAGAGCCGCCAGGTGTTCCTGCCGGATATCTCCCGCGCCGCCGTGCTGCAACGATCCATCCAGTTGGCGTCGGCGAGCTGGGCCGCATACTCGGCCGCCAGCTGGGTGAGCTCGGAAATTCGAGCCTTAAGTTTACGGTTATGCTTTTGTCGGCGCCACCGGCGGACAAGGCAATGCCGCGCTTCCCAGAGGTGGATGAGGTGGTTATTTACGTCTGATACCGCCTCGGAAAGCTGAATTTTAGTTTCAGTAGAGCAAAGGCTAGAAACCAATTGTTCGGACCATGACTGGTAGCCTTGCTCGAGTATAGATGTAGCTGTGTTGTAATTTTTCCTAAATTTGGACCAGTCTGGGAGTCGAGCCTGTGTTGTGGGTTTCGCTAATGGTCTGGTCCGAATTGTAGTGTTTAGTATACAGTGGCCGCTACCGAGTGTTTCTTCAGTATTGACCCAGTCAGCATACTGAACGTTGCCGGTAAAGGTTAAATCCGGACACGTATCCCGAGTAACGGAGTTACCTATACGTGTTGGGTGGACGGGGTCTGTGTGAAGAGTGAGGCCCAACGTAGACGCAAGCTCCCCCAACTTGCGTCCCCGTTTCTCTTCACGGCGGTACCCCCAGCCTCGACTGGGGGCGTTGAAATCGCCCACAATCAAGAGGGGGTCCCGACCCGCAACTTTCAGCGCACGGCTGAAAAGGTCCGAGAATGATACATTCGGCAATTTGGGTGGGCAGTAGACATTTAGAATGTGCAGTGGTGGGTCCTGCTTGCGGAGGGGGAGGAGAGTCACCATTACATGGGAATAGCCAAGTTGAAGGTTCAAGTCGACCATATTTGCTGTGTAATTTTTATGAACGCATAGACAAGACGAGGGGTCCTGCTGAAACGTCGTATAGTTTGTTAGGGTGGCGCCTCTTCCTGGCTCCTGAAGGGCCACCACGGCGGGCATATGCTCGAAAGTTGAGAGGAAAAGCCGAAGGTCAGCCCGCTTAGTGCGAGACCGTAGCCCTCGGAGTGATGGGGGAGGCCAATTTAGATAAGGGGGAACGCCTACACCGAGGTTGTCCCGCCATGTTCAGGTTTTGGGGTTAGAGGAGGGAAGGTAGATGCCCCGGAGCCATCAACCCGGGGCTGAAATTCAGCTCCTGGGAGGGGGCAGCTATCTTCCTCATTTTCGATGTCAGTTTCTCGACGCGAAAATTTTGAGGGTCGGCTGGATACGTTTTTTAGAGGAGCGGCCCGGCGAGACGTGCGGGGGAGATTCGCGACATGTTGAGCGATCATGGTAGGAAGGGCCTCCATGACTTTGGCAATGATACGCTCCATTGCCGTCCCGATAAGGGTTTCGAATTTGGCGTTAAGGCGGGCCTCAAGAATGGCCACGGAGGAGTCCGAGGTCACCGCTGCCGCCGCATCGCTCTCCATGGCTTCTTCTTGGGGGGCAGGTTGTGGGGCAGGAGCAGTTTTAGTTTCAAGGGCTTTAATTTTGGCAAGTAGCATCTCGTTTTGGACCCGGAGAGAAGCTACCAGGTTATGAAGCTCGGCGTCGGCCGCCGAGCGAGCGTGAGGAGAAGGGGGGTGGGAGGAGGAGGCAACCCTACCCGAGTCGCTCACCTGTTTTCCTTTTTTTTACCGCATTTGCCCAGGCACCGCTTTCGCCTTGTTTGAGTTGGGAGTGAGCTTGCTTCCCCGATCCGCCGTGTGGGGGCGGTGGTGGCGCTTGGTCGCCTTTGATGTCACGCCCGCTTGAAGCCGCTTGCTTCTTGGAATTGGTGGCGTCACCGCCGGTGACGTGATCCTGTTGACGTGGCTTCTTGCCCGTTGCGCCAGTTTTGCCGCCCTTTTGGGCAGTCGTATTGGTGCCGAGGCGGTACTTGGCGGTACAGTCTCTGGAGTTTGTGGCATGGCCGCCACCACAAACAGCACATTTCAGCTTCCACTCATGAGGGGCCCGCACTCCCTCGACGAAAGGAGCCTGTAGCCCACACAGGCCGCACTTATCTTGCAATGGATTTGGGCATGTGTCTGCCCTGTGGCCCACGGTGCCACACACACCGCAGGCTGGAATAGTGCGCAGGTAGGGCTGCACGTGGACAATTTCTGAGTTGTAGGTCACCGTCCGTGGCTTCACTTTTCCGGCAAAAGTAAGACGAGTCTTATTGGAGGTTCCAAATTTGGGAATTTCCAAGATAGTGCCATGCCTCCACTGGACACCATCTTTCAGGGTTTCCGCTGTTTCGTGATTTGCCACAGTGATGACGCCGTAGCAAATTTCTTCGCCATTTTGCTTGAGATGGCCTCGCAGTGGCACATCTCCCTGAGCTGATTTGATCGAGAAATCACCAAGCAGACGGTCCGTCACGTATTCGTTTTTGGTGCTCGCAATGAGTAGATTTTGCTCGCGGGAAACGACGAAGCTGAGTTCGGACGCCATTTGCACGCCGAGATAGGCACGCAAGGCTAAGCCTAACTCACCACATTGGAAGACAGTCCCGATGGCCACAGCGGTTCGGGGCTTCATGATCACGACGAAATCGTCAGGGCTGAATTTGTGGAGAGGTCTGGGCCTCCACGATGACTTGGGTTGGCGATCCTTGGCCGCGTGCGAGACGCGGTCGTGCTGAGGTGGGGTTGACTTGCCGGATGTCAACCTGGCGTCTGCAGTCATCTTGGCTTTCCGGCGCTGAGAACGGCTCTCAACGAGACGGAGGAGATTTGAGTCCCGGAGCTGGTCCGAAATTCATCAAGCTCACTGTCAAGGGCGACTGCCTACCATCGCATGTGAAGGTTGGAAATTTCCAACACCCGGTCCGGCCTTTCGTGCAGAAGCCGCTGAGTGAGTGGCTTGGCACGTGAGTGGCGTCTGAAAAAATTCCGTTGTGTGTCCTTGATGCTCTGAGTCGCATATAGCGGTGAAATTTCCCGCGCGATTGTTTTGAAGTGCGCCAACTGTCGTGGCCCTCATGATTCCTCCTCTAAGAAGTGCACCCACTTAAAGACCGAACGGACAGTGCTAAAGCAAATGGTGCGTGGTCAATCTACGCACTCTGTGTGCGTAGATTGATCACGCACTATGGCCGCTGCTAAGGTGCGACGGCGTCGTTAGTCTCACCGAAGATCATCTAAGAAAGCAGTTAGTTTTGATAGCAAGGCCTCGATCATTGCTGCATCTTGTTTTTCTCTTATGCCTGATGTAATAAATCAAGGGACCTCGACGGGCGGTGAAACTGGAGGTGATGCCTCAGACGATAACTGGCCAACGCTATCACAACCTTCCACGTCCACTGGGCCAGGAAACATGCCGCGGACCGAATGTCCTGCACCTAATGCTGAAGTAGAGAAACGTCAGGATTGCGGCATGGCTAAGACATACAGGTAATTGCCATACTCACATCCATGATGGATGCAATCCACGCTGTGCTATCTAGCCTGCGCACGCCAGCAGCACAGAATGCGCCACAGGTACTGGACAAGCTAACTCCAGTTCTCGCAGCTCTACAGTAGCAGGCACAATGGCTCCCTGAGCATTCACATTTAGAAACAAACTCAAGGACGCCTCTATATTTTAGTGGAATGCCCGTCGGTTCCAGTCCCTAATTCCAGATATTCACAATATGTTCATGCAAATCACGTCCACATCTCACATCCCCATCATCGTTATGTGTGAAGCAAATGTACCAAAGATCTTGCCCCGCCGGGGTGGCGCGGTGGTTAGGGCGCTCGACTACCGTGCCCAAGAACCCGGGATCGAATCCCGGCCTCGGCGGCTGCTTTTCGATGGAGGCGAAAACCTAGGCGTCCGTGTGCTGTGCAATGTCAGTGTACGTTTAAGAACTCCAGGTGGTCGAAATTTCCGGAGTCCTTCCCTACGGCGTCTCTCATAGCCTGAACCGCTTTGGGACGTTAAAACCGAAAACCAAACCAAACCAAAGATCTTGTGACTGCCAGGCTACGAGGCATTTGCATCTCCCACGCTCCAGGGAAACAGCAAGGTCACCATTTATATTCGGCGTGAACTAACGTATGTGCTCCCTTGGTTCCACCCAGTAACGATAACCAGTACGTTTGTCTGAGAGTGAAGAAGCACAATCTCAAGTTTACGCTCTGGGTGCGTATATGTCACCATCAAGTCGTTTTGATGCCACACGATTGAACGATTTGATGGCGATTACACCTGGCGCTTGGATCATCATAGAAGACCAACGCTCACCACCGAATCAACTTGAGTCTATGAAACAAAGCTTCTATGCTTCGCCTCTGACCATGACCTTCAGTGTCTTAATGACAATACGCCAAACTTTATTCCAGGAGCAAATCACAGTAGCTGTCTTGAATTCGCTTTCGTATCTAGATGCCTTACCAGCAGCGTCCAATGATTTGCAGATATAGAAATACACGAAAGCGACCACATACCTAAATATCTGATCATTAATGAACTTTCCACCTCCATTTCTGCCACACGTATGAACCACATCGATTGGTCAGCGTTTCGAGTACTTATGAAAGATGCTTGCAGAGGGACCTTCGCAGATTTTGAAGATACCATTAAGGAGGTCATGATAAACGCGACGTATTTCTTCACCCCAATGCCTAACTACACAGAGTTTGATATGGAATTACAACGCTTGCGATCACTGCGACAGACGGCAGAGCGGATACCGGCACGCAAAGTCGCACCTCGACCTCAGAGGTGTGAAAGGCATGCAAAAGAAAATTCAGCGCAGAATTCAAGCCCGCCAGTCGAAACGTTGGAGGTCATTCTGCGTAACGTTTTATCCACGAAAGCCTTTATCACGCATCTTGAATGTCGTTCGTGGTCTTCTAACACCCCCTCAACAGCTCTACCATTGCAAATTTCTCGCATTCCACCAAAGACGTGGTGAGGTCGAGGTATCTGAAAATTTATGAGCTAGGGTAGCAGGCCAATCGACTCCAGCGGCAACGCTACATTTCAACGATGTTTCCGCTTATCGGAATTTACGAATGAACCTTCCCTTCTCCGTGGAGGAACTTGACGCTGCGCTGGCTTCTTACAGACAGTCATCATCGCCGGGTCCGGGTGGTGTGGCATACTCTGCGCTTGGAATCTTGGTTAAGAAGCTAGGCACGTTCTTTTAAAATGCAGCAACAAATAATGGAGTGAGAGTACAGTTCTAGACGAGTGGAAGTGCAGTCGTTTAGTTCCGCTTCTGAAGCCAGGCAAATCGCCTCTACACTTGACATCATACCGTCCAATTGCACTGGCTAGCTGCGTCGGTAAAGTACTGGAAAGAATGTCGCTTACACGTACTGCGTGGTACCTGGAGTGCTAACGTATATACCCGGGTATATTGTACGGGTCTCGACGTGGACGCTCTTCAATTGGCAACGTGATGGACCTGCTATCATCTGTACAGCGTGAAAACCTTTGAAGCGCTTATCCGCGGCTTTGTTCCTGGATATAAAGGGCGCATATGACAACGTCACTCTCCAGACTATTTCGGACGCTCTGAAAGCTACCGAGCTTGGCGGTCGTGGTTTCTGCTGAATACGGAGTTATTTATCCAACAGATCTCTTTTTGTGCAGACTGAGCATGGCCTAACATCTCATTTCACTTCCAGCGGAGTCCCACAAGATGGAGTACTAAGCCCAACGTTTTTCAGTCTCACTCTTGTCGGGCTGTTCGACTTATTACCACAGTCGGCGCAACTTTGTCTATACAGACGACACCTGTAGCTTCAAAAGGCGATAAGTATAGTTTCGCCCTACCTCCACCTGCAAGGCCTGCAGATATTAACCGAAAAGTGTTCGATAGTTGCATTTACACGCAAGAACATGTCACCTTACACCATACGCATTAACTGTAAAGCAATACCCTACAAAAGCAGTCATAACTTTCTAGGAGTGATCATCGACCGAAAGCTTTCGTGGACTCCCCACATTTCATTCGTGAAGAAGAGGCTGACAGCGATTGCTTACGTACTTGCCTTTCTTGAGGGAAAATCATGGGAAAAGTCAGTGCGGTCGATGCATTACAATGCATTATTCATAGGATTCCTTCTATACAGCCTACCTGCACTTGGAAATATCAGAAAAACCAATATAATAATTCTACAGAGCGTTAAGACTCAAGCTCTGCGAACCTGCCTGGAATTGCCGAAATGTGCCTCTACGGCTGCAACCGTATTAATTGTCCAGGAGCATCCCATCCCTACCTACGTAACGATTGACGCCCTAACGGTTGACGCCCGCGTACACCATTTAAAGAGACCGCTGATGCGCATCGCGCGATTCTTCCGTCCTAGTTTACGCCCGCCTCTAGACCATCCTCTCGACTACGGAGCCTACATCAACTCCGGGTGCTTCTTTTAATTTTTAATACCCGGCATCAGGATGAAGGTCGAGCTATCGAAGAACTAAAATAGGTCCCTGTTGAATACTTCCATGAGCACAATGAAAATTGTTTGCACGTCTACACGGACGGCTCAGTGAATGCCATGACTTCATTAGGCTCCATGGTCATCCCCGCACGTACTACAGAAAGAAAATTTAGGACAACTCACCGGACGTCTTCGACAGCTGTAGAGCTAACCGCTCTTTAGGCATATCAGTCAGCAGAACCCTCCGCACTGGTATCTTTTCACAGAATCAAAAGCCGCCCAGCAAGCCTCGCAAGCGCCTCCTCGCCGTGGAGTCCATGAGCAACTCCTCGCTGAAATACGAGAACTTCACCACTATGCCATCAATGAAGGACACGATATCCTCTACCAATGGCTTTCAAGACACATCGTCATAGATGGCAATCTCCGTGCGGACGAGGTCGCGCGAATCGCCCACCAAGACGGCGATTGTGCGTTGATCCCCTTTTCCAGTGCAAACGCAGCGGGCAGGCTCGCGCACTTGTGCGAGAGCTTATGCTCGCCTTGTGGAATTCTGGCCAGTTTGCGAACTCCCGCTTAAAATCCTTGGACCCTGATCTGAAGTTCCGGCTTCCATCCGGCCTACCCTGACGTAAAGCAACTTTGCTGTGCCGCGTGTGGGTTGGTGTAGCGTTCATAAACCCTTACTGGTTTGCGATAGGTATGGTCCTGCATGTGCAACTTGCGGGTGCGACAAAGCTATAGTCAACATTCTTTGTGAGTGCCTCATATACAGTGCGGTAAGACAATGTCTCTGTCGTGGTGTGGCATGATATGCCTGCGATGTGAGTATACTGACTTCACCCATCCCTCTGTCACCCATCACTTTATACCATTCATCCCCTTGCAGGGTAGTAAACCGATTTCTTCTTCAAGTTAATCTCCTTGCCTTTCCTTCTCCTCCTCGTCTTCCTCCTCCTGTACTAAAAACGTATGACTTCCCTATCACTACCTCTCCTGCACGCTCCCAGATAACCTCAGAGCAACCCCTATTCCAAAACATGTTGCAGCCGACGCTAACCCAGCCACATGTTCCGCTCACGTTTCCAATCATGATCAACTTACTGATTGGACGATCATTTACACAGATGCACCAAAAACTAACATCAGAGCGGTTGCTTACTCAGTTGAGAGCGGCAGCGAGGTAGTCACACACAGCCTTGGTCCTTACATAGATCATCCTCCTACAGCAACTCTAGAGACTCTACTAGTAGTCTCCAGAATTCAAGACCTTTAACACGGGACACTGGGAGGATTGACAGATTGAGAGCTTACTAGCATTCCCTAAGCTTTTAGGATATACTATATACACTGATTGAATAAAGCCTATACACGCAATTCATAGCCGTTGCAATCCCTAATACTCATACAGAATTATCTGCACAAAGCTCTTACTAGACTACGTCCCCACAATGTCAAACTAAGGTGGATTCCTGGTCACGGTGGAATGTCAGTCAATGAGGTAGATCGTCTTGCCCGCGAACTTCAGCTCCGGGAGTCTGGGATCTCCTGCCGTTATCCACCTACGTGGGACACTACTCTTCACTACAAAAAAATAAACCAATCTTCACTATGACAACATTAGAGAAACTCTTCGCACACTTCCAATTCCGGATAAATCCCTCATTACGATGCAAATGCGCATTTTTCGACGCATACACATACACTCCTTACTCCTGTCCGACCGCTTTTCA
Organism: Amblyomma maculatum; assembly: GCA_023969395.1. Lineage (NCBI taxonomy): Eukaryota > Metazoa > Arthropoda > Arachnida > Ixodida > Ixodidae > Amblyomma > Amblyomma maculatum. The sequence continues at coordinate 67,430 of JAJIZL010035440.1, forward strand.
ACCGCATCAGACATCTTTCCGCAGGCCGAATTGCTTTGAACCTTATGTTCAGGACACTGTTCTCCTGCCCTGTTGCAATTCGGTCACTTTACTTTCCACACCCTTTTCCCTCGACGTGGCGTTCTTGATTAGTTTCTGACTAGCTGAAGGTTCGGTTGGCCTTTTTTACCTTGGCAACGCACATTCCCGACACTTACTATTGCGTTTTAATAAAGGTTTTCTCCTTTTTCCGCGTCCTTTTAAGTAATGATGCTAAAAAGCTATAGCAGGAAATTGAGATAACTCGCATGCTCTGAAGAAAAAAAATTAGTCACATTGTAAGTTTGAATTTTTTTCTTCATTACTTTTGTGACGGAGAACAGAGACGCGGCCGTTCTTACGAACGCCCAGCTTTATTCTCTCTTCATTCTCTTCTTCTTCTCCGCTCCTGCACTGCTCACTTTGTCATCGCCTAGTACATCACACTCGGCCACGACTGCGTTCGTCCTTAAATGAGCACCACCACATCGCAGACATCGCATCTGCTGCACATGACGTTTTTCTTTTTTTTTGGGGGGGGGGGGGGGGGCTGTTTTTCTGCGTAGCCTTGATGATATTTGCACCTATAATCTTGGCTTATTGCCTGCTTCAGCGATTGGCGCGTTGCTCTTTGTGCGGGACTCCTTGGGCAGTTGCCACTTGGGCGTTCTGCCGAGGCCTTGATAGTCCTGAACGTTTCTCCAATGCCAGTTATTTGCTGTTGACTTGCTCTCCTTGCGCGGTATTCGACGCTTTTCCCTGATCTGGAACTGTCGTCGTGAGGCATCCGCAGTGGTGACAAACACTGAAGAAGCTTCACCACAATACTTGTTGCTGCTGCCATCGTCTCCATCGGAAGCACCGGGCCGTGCACAGCTTCCCCGAGTACGCCGTTAGGTGTGGGCTCCTACCTTCCCGACGAACTCGCGACGTTTCTGCACGGACTTCCCATCTATCACACTGACATTGGCCGCAGTGAGGCCTTTTTCTCCTGGAATTACTTCACATTCAACTTCCTGCCCTTTGCGGATGCGGCGCAGTTTACGGGAGTGTTGTAACTCGGTGCGGTGGACAAAAATGTCCTCGCCAGTGTCAGTTCGGTTGATGAAGCCGTGGCCTCCTACCACGTTAAACCATTTCACAGTTACACTCATCTGCTCTCGGGAAACAGAGGCTTTCTTTGGCTGCTGCACCGCTTCTTGTTAGTGTTGAATGCGGTTAACCTCACTTTCAGGATGCTTGTCAACGGGCGGGCTACGGCACGAGCGGAGCTGCACATTACCGTTTTCGATTGACAGAGCCACGTCCCCGGACATGAGGTAGTCTGCGCCCAAGATGAGATCAGCAGGCAAGACCGCAAACACCGGGACGCCCACCATGATCTTGCTGCCAGCCTCAGTCCGGATGCAGATATCGACTGTACCGACGGGAACAGCGCTTCCCCCAAGCCTTGCAGAGGAGACGAGTTCAACAAGGTTGACGACTGGGCACGTTGGTATGAGTTCATACTTGACCAGCCAAAAGACGAGACACAGCAAAGAGGAGGACAGGACAAGGCTGGACTATCAAATGAATGTTTATTGATCAGAAGAAAACAACAAAGACTCCTTCCGAAAAGCTCGCGCAGAACCCAACCGGTGGACTGGCAGGACATTGGGAAGAAGATGAAGAAGAAAATTCAAAGCCAATTCAAAGTCAAGGCCTAACTAACGACTTTGCTAATAGATCAAATTCCTTACAATGAAGGCTAACCGACGCCTTAGCCACACACTTGTCCTCGGCTTTAGCAATGTAAAATGCTTCAACCAACTCTCTGCAGAGCTGATTACCATTGCTGTATACTACACCCGTATTATGGAAGTCAGGCGCACAAAGGGACGGGTCATGCTCCGACTTACACTCTCGGGATTGCACATGTAGCGCAAGATTAGAGCTCGCCTTCCCTCCCAGAGAATGAGAGTGCTCCATCAGGCGCACATTTAAACATCTGCCTGTCTGCCCGTAGTAGCACCGGCCACAATTCAGCGGAACGCGGTAGACCACATTCTTTCTGCAGGTGGTGAACTTTTTCTTATGTGACACTGCACAACGAAAACTATCACGAGGTACACTGTCGAGCCCCTTTCTAACTCTAGCGCACAAGCCTCCTATCTCGTTTCTCGCTGTAAATACAACGTCAACGTCGTACCTTGCCGCCAGTTTCTTAAGTCGGTGAGAAACGCCGTGGAGGTAAGGTATGGCAGCCACCTTCTTTCGCCGCGTCGCCACACCAACATCACCCTGCACCGTTTTACTGTTCCTCGATCGTGTTAAAACACGTTCTGACAGACGAGCGAGATGAACAGTTGGAAAGCCTGCCGCCAACAATTTCGAAATTTGTTGTGAAAAAGCATCTTCGACACGGTGATGGCAAGATTTACGTAATGCGGACTTGATGCATGCGACCACCAACCCATCCTTTACCAACCTCGAGTGGTCCGATTCAAAGCTAAGCAGAGGCTTCCCTGACCTGGGGCCGTAGCTCCAACACACGTGAATGTCTTCAAAGCACAAGTTCAAATCCAGAAACTGTATATGGTGATCTTTAGGAAACTCATGCGTAAAAAACAGGCCCTGACCTTGCTCTTTGAACATTCGTAACACATCTTGCGCCAAACTATCGAAACCATCCTTATCCAAGAAAATAAGGTAGTCATCGACGTAGCAAAACGCTATACCGATGGCATCCAAACCTGGCTTGAATGCGGCGTCAACTTTAGACAGAAAAATGTCGCTGAGCACAGGAGCGACTTGCGACCCAATGCATACCCCTGACTTCTGGATGTACGTGCTGCCTTGCCAACAGCACGTACATCCAGAATTCAGTAGGAGCCCACTCCGGAAATTTCGACCACCCGGGGTTCTTTAACGTGCACTGACATCGCACAACACACGGGCGCCTTGCTTTTCGCCTCCATCGAAAAGCGGCCGCCAGGCCGGGATTCGATCCCGCGTCTTTGGCAACAGTAGTCGAGCACCGTAACCACTGCGCCACCCTGGCGGGGTAAGTAGCTGTAAGGATTTAAGGATTTGAGAGATGACACATCGGTGATGTAATGGTACGACGAATGAACATCCTTTTTTCGTCGCCACCTATGTGTAGCCCGCCTTTCTTGAAATCCAAGGGCCTAGTTAGACTCCCACCTCAGTTATTTTCCTTTGATTCCAGGCAGCTTGCTGTGACATTTATGTCAATCCAGATATATTTTTTGATAGACAGCTTCTCTTTAGAAGTCAACATTGTGACCCTGAAATCTAAAGATATTGGCAACAAAATGAGGCGCATCACACGTAACGGCACAGATTCATTGCTTATACAGGGCTCTAGGGCTGCAAATAACCCTGCAGTCGTTCATGATTTGATAGACGGCACGGCTACACTCAGCCATTCTGTGTGGGCAACTAGTCCCCTACAGATGAACGATGTGGCCGGTTGACTAAAACCCTCTACCTGTTTTAGGATTATCTCTCCTTCAGCCCTCACATGTAAATAATGAGCTCTGACCGCTTCCCTACGTCATCGGTAGCGTGACCTCTAGCAGCTGACAAGTGCTCTATCTTTGGCACTTC
>JAJIZL010035441.1:0-16457 GCA_023969395.1 Amblyomma maculatum
GTATTTAACCTACTATGTAGGGCAGGACAGAGCTTCATTAAACCAGTTGAACTATAATATACTTCACTGTCTGATATTTTGCAGAAGCCTAGGTGTTTTTGCCAGTAGCTTGTTGCCGCAAAATGAAGCACAGTCTGCATAGGAATGCTCCACCGCTGTGTTTGTCTTTCGAAAGTTCTACTCTTTTTTTCTTTCCTTTCTTGAAGTGCACAGCACGCTAAAATTAAGTCGGTTTAAGCATTTGGGTATTCTAATAATCACGGTTTGATCCCACGGAGACTACAGGGAACGAGAATAACAAAAACATTTGATGTATTAAAAACAAAAGTAACAGTATTACGCTCGTTTTCTTTCGGCGACTCTTTTCTTCAAGCACGCATTCGGCCGCCTTTCCGTTCTCCTCTTCCCCACTTTCCCCGTGCCCCGCGGACTACACCAGCAAGTCGGAAAGAGTCGGGGTCGCTTCTTCTTGTCGGTTGGGGTGGGAGGCTTCCCGCATTGTCTCTGCTCTGCCTTGTCCGTCGTTTATACTCGCCGAGGCGGCATTGGCTTCAGCATGGACGGATTCGCGCAACGGCGGCGGCTTCCCCTTTTCCCCGCAGTGAAACTGTTTTTCTGTGCCCCGTTTCTGCATGTACAATTCCCAATGCTTTCCTTGGCCTAGCTGACTGTTGGCTTTTTTCCTTAATGTATTATAACGAGCACCCTCATTTCCTCTTCATTCATCTGCTTGTAGCTTACGGGGGTCTCGGTTCTGGCAGTCTTGAAGCCATAGGTAGCGTAAGAGGGCTCTATGACAGCTTTCGCCCTCGCTCTTGATCGCGTTCTACGTGACGCTGGCGGTAACACAGGACGTTCCACGTCCACCGCTATGGTTGAGGGTGGTGCTGGTGAACGCTCTCAAGGTTCGTATACAGACAACATTAATACCCAAGAGAGTAGCAGGTGGAACAGCGGCCGATGTAGTTCATTTGGAAGAGCACCGGACGCGATATTCAGAGGTCGTGGGTTCGGTTCCCACCATCGGCACGCTGTTTTTCCTTCTACTTTGTGTTTAATTATCTTTCTCCTAAACAGATTACATTACTAATTTATGTGGTTACCGAAGTAAAAAAAAAAAAGACAAAGTACAATCCCCAATGCTTTCCTTGGCCTCGCCGACTGTTGGCTTTTTTCCTTAATGCATTTTGGTAAGTGTTTTGCTTTTCCTTTTCGTGTTTATGCCAGTCTTGTACGAAGTGTGCTACAAGATAATGAAGCGCGTATGTGCATAATTTTAGCAGGCAAGCCAGTCTCATCGGAAAAAAAAGAAGGGGGGAGGGGGGCGGGAAGAGAGAACGAAGCTTGCCTCTACCGCGGGCGCTGAGGCCGGTGGAATGTCAGTCGGGGTGGCGACATTTTCTTTCTTTAAACGATGACCGTTTTTGACAGGTACAGAGTTCACTCTTTCGATACAGTGCTCGCGCTGAGACTGGCGCATAATTAGGATCAAAATACGCCTCTGTCACACATTGCGGATTATCTGAATCTGTGCTGCTGCACCATTTTGCAGTACATTTTTGTTTCCACTGATTTCAGTGCCTATAGTTGATAATTTTGCTTGAAGTTTTTTGAGCAGTAATGTTTGTCACCTGCTTTGCCATTTATATTCACAATTCGAACTTTGGCGGCAGCATATATTGTTTATCGGGGAGAAATGAACCGTAGGGTAATGCTGCCGAGTTGTGGAGGCAGCGGTCGATGCTATCTAAGCAGTAAAAAACAGCGCCAACTCATTTTAGACAAGAAATGCAATTACTTGAGCTAGGACAGGGTACAGCGGACAGATGGCCTTGCTTTATTCTTCGGTTAGTATATACCGCACCTTAATTATGATTTTCATTATTTATTTCAGCATACACATGCGAGCAGTTCCCGGACGTATCAGCCTTTTACACAAAAGCAGCCTGGTGTCATACCCTGCTTATGAATTGAAATGAAACCAATAAACAACGCAGCTCATTTTATGGGTTCACCAGCAATGCAATCCTTATTTCTTCTTTCTCATTAACGCGCATTTTAATTCTGTGTTCCATTTTCACTGCGGAACAACAACAGAACCATGATTCTATATTATGCTCGACCAATCAACAATCTAGTCAGGTCAGTGTAGGTTAACGAGTTAGGGAGTAAGTATAATGGGGCTTAAAAGAACAAGATTTTTTTTTTTTTGCTGTTCATTTCAACTTCACTATACTTGTGATTAACCAGCACTGATCTGACAGGATTGTGGACTGGCTGAGCAGAATATAGAATGTGGTGACTTATTGCAGCTAGTATATCCTCCTGAGACCCGGAATGCATTTGGGTGCACAAACGCAGTTTTGCATTAATGCAAACCACCTCGTGTATATGCTCCTGGCAAACCAATGGTCGTGCACCTGTTGTTCAGGAGTAGAAAGGTAACAGAAGATCAAAACGCGTCACTTACAGAGTTTACAAAGCAGTTGAACCCGAAAGTGGTGCGGATTTGGCAAACGCCCTTAAGTAACAGATGGGTCACCATTCGATAAGCGCTGAACACGTGGTCAACACGGCATGCACCTTCAAAGGTGTCGATGATTATTGATAGAGTTTGAACAGCGTATGCTGACACATCTGGTCCGAATTTCTATAGACACCCAACATGCATTTTTGTAAGGGTAGCCGGTATGACGAAAACATCACGTGCACACCGGGTCGTCTTTACGAAGCCTTAACGATCGAACACGTTGTAGCGCGGCCGGTGCGCAAGTCTCGCGCAGCGCAGGCGCAAAATTTTCACACGCCTAACGATCTTCTTGGCGGAGGCGCGAGCGTCGCCACCAGAACACCGGCCAAAAGGCGACTGTCTGAATGGTTGGGTGTAGTGCAGAAGCCATAGAAGCCTCGTTTTGTGTGCGGATAAATATTTTGATGTGATGTGTAATCTTTGTTGTTTATTGTTTCTTACTACGACTGGGGCACTAACATGGGGCCCACCCGATAAAAGCGGATAGTTAATAAATCATCCTCATCGTCACTCAAAAGCGCATACTGCGATGGGCAAACATTGTGTCGCTCGCCTTCTACGCTGCTTGGCTCGTCTATACTGTCTCCAGCGTTTGTGTCGTTTGACTGAGTGTCTGCGAGGAAACGCACTCTGCGTGGCAACAATTGTTTAGGCACACGAGACGCTTGCGCGATTCGAAGAATTACCTGCGGATGGCGAGCCTCTTGGTGGCATGTCTGGCATTTGTCAGGGCGTTTTAAATATAAATTGTTTTTCTACCATACTTTGTCACACCCTCCTTCGAAGCACTCGCCATGTCTTCCATCAGTGCTCTGAGAATTTAAGAAAAAATAGTTCGGTTAACTTTGTTTCAGTTTTTTTTTTATGAACCGCGCTCGCTACTCGCGGCATTACTCGAAGCCCAACTGCGTCCTGAGCATGGGCCAGAACATCAAATTTGTGTTTTTGGTCCATCTGCCCCAAATTCTCAAGATGAACATCAACCAGTGAGTGATCTGCCCTTTGAGCGAAGCCTGGCAATGTCTATGCAGCCCATGCTTCAGCTTCCAAACATACTGTACGAGGAGCTGAGCATGCATTCATATGGACCTGCAATCCGCCATTCGTGCCACCATCGCGGCTCTAAAAGCGCTCTTTGGGAGACGTACGTACATGGCTCCTCTTCGGTTAACGGCGGCTTACAAAAAAAGCGTTGCTGCCTATCGATAGGCCACCCAGCTGTGCATACCGATGGCTTAGAGACTAAGAAAGCAACTATTAATTACCTCCATGGTAACCAAAGCTTACCGGTATCGCTCAAGAGGAAAGTATATAACAGTGGCATCTTACCTGTACTCACCTATGGGGCTGAAAAGTGGAGGCTAACCAAGAGAGCTCTACTTAAGTTGAGGACAACCCAGACGGCTATTGAACGAAAAATGGTAGGGGTAACATTAAGAGATAGAAAGCGTGCAGAGTGGGTCAGAGAAATAACTCAAGTTACGGACATTCTAGTGGAAATTAAGAAGAAATGGACATGGGCAGGACATGTAGTGCGAAGAGAGGATAACCGGTGGTCGCTTAGGGTAACAAACTGGATTCCAAGGGAAGGAAATCGTAGCAGGGGACGGCAGAAGGTTGGGTGGGCGGATGTGGTTAAGGAGTTCGCAGGGGTCAAGTGGATGCAGTTAGCATAGGACGGCGGATTAATTTGGGGAATATGAGAGAGGCCTTCGCCCTGCAGTGGGTATAGTTCGGCTGAGGATGATGATAACCAAAAGCCTCACAAACAGGATTCTTTAGGCAAACCACAACGTGTTTCTCGTAACGAATCTTTTGCTTTTTTAGGCCAGGAAGAAATCAAACACCACTGCTGTGTGGATCCCGACCTTGACTGCATGTGGAACGCCTCCTAACACTACAGTGCATTTTGAGTTACCATTAAGGTCTCGTTGTCATCCCAACTGCACCCGGGCCTTAAACTTTCGTTTGGTCTCCAACGTCGACGTTGAAGGACTACAGACACCAAATTTCGTTGGCATTTTTCTTTTTGTCAATGATGTGTACGACATCCATGTATATGGATCATCACGCGGTTTTTGCCTACGACCTCTAAGTAACTTTTCATTGAATTTTGTTTTCTTGCCAGTTTCGGTTTCAGCAGCCGAGAGATGGCAGTCACATCACAATCAAGTCTAGGTCACGCGCGGCATGAAAAAAAAAAAGAAAAACAGCGATGTAATCATTGACTCTTCATCTTTTGTATTTCCTGTCCTTGATGCAGGCTGGCTTTAGCGTTCTGGTGAATTAAAACAACACAAGAACGATTATATCGCTGTTTTATTCATCCCTCACATTACCTAGACTTGACGTCACAGCCATCGCTCGACTGTTTAAACAGAAATCGAAACTGGTGTGAAAAGAAATTGGATTATAAATTATTCAGCTACCGTAGGTGAATATCATGAGGCGATTCATGTACAGTAATGTCTTACGCATTATTACAAAACATAAGACACGAACTCAAAATATGACTCGGCCCTCTGCAGCGTCGGCCGCACTCACCGTGTCTTATCTGGGAAAGGGGCCCTCTAGCACTGTTATCGCGCAAGGCCCACTAGCACCACCAGCCTTCTTGTACTAATATGCATGCATTTTACAGCTTGGCAGTATAAACTGAGCGCCATCCGTCGTGGCTACGTGCGCAGGCCCTTGCTTTGTACATTTCAAAAGGAACCTGTGCCTGGAGGCGCAGAAGCTTACTGATGTTGCCACTGCAAAACTGGCGACCACGAGATCACCCCTCCCACCTGGCTAGCAAAGCAGAATGAACACAAACTATTCTTCATGACAACCTTGAACTATGCGTATACACAACCAATGCAGATCTCCGACTGGTCTGCAGCTCTCGGAGGGATGATGACGACTGGCCCGAATTTCCAAAGACACCCTCATTTGATGCTCCTGCCTAACAGACTTACAGCGATAAAGTGCGCAAGGACCTAGCCAACAACAGACTAGAAAACGCGTAGCGCCGCATGCCGGAACCTCTGAATGATTGCATTGTAGCAGGTGATGATCAAACTGCTATCTAAACGTAGCTTAGCTGCAAGTAAGCTATATCGGCTACTGTGTATATCTTTTAAAAGCACTGAAAGTATGTCGTTCTACCAGACAGATTCTACGAATAATGCGCATGTTAAGTAATCGGAGACAACAAAAAAGACGGACAAAGGATTTTAAAGGCTACAATTCCTATTTTTTTTATTTACTCATTATTTCTTTTTTTTTTTTTTTTTTTTCATTGGGAGCACTCGTTTTAATGTACCGCTATGCTGGAAACAATCATAACGATGCCGAGTGGACGATGAGGAAATGCGGCGCGCCGGCAAGCCTGTGATGCTTGTGCTTCCAAACGCGTAGTTCGTTGTCAACGCTCTTCACTTGCCCCAGCAATTCGTGTGGCGTCGGTGTCGGCTCGAAGGCAGGGTTTCTTCTGTTTTTATGCATCTGCGAGTGCGCCCGCCTTTGATGGGCACGTGTGTGTAACGCGCCTCACTCTGATTCGCCACACACCCATCTGATGCGTCGCTCTCTGATTGACCAAAGCTGTGTGAAAATGGTATGCAATGCATAGATCGAGAAAGTGACAGTTAAACACGTAGGGTGTTTGGTTATATGTATTAATGCAGCGGCCAGGGAAGCATATCTGTACGCGCTGTCATGGGATCGAAACCTGCAGTTTCGACTGCGTTCAACGTTCTTGTTTTTCAGAGCCACAGGTGTACTCAAAGTGTCTGATTAGAAGAGTGCAGACAAACGGGTCCAGACGAGCGCACAGTAAGGAGGGTCCACCGCCAGCAGCGTTGTCGTCGGTGCAAAACAATCGCGCTTCGTCTTCTTGAGCGCCGCGACCGGCAAGGAACAAATTTACCAGTTCCTTTTCTGGATACAGTTGCAAACGCGGATAGTTGTGTCCACGCGCGAACTTTTCAGTATGCATGTTAACCAACTAGCCCAACTATTCTGGAACACACTTCACGCGCTTCCTAATGTGGCACTTGGTTGTGCATTCTTGCAGCCGACGCTTCGAGATGACTTTCTCACACACACACAAAAAAAAGCGTAAAAATGGAAAAACCAAGCAGATGTTCAAAGCCACGGAAAGGAAGACAAAGAGAGGGAGACATCACACCCCAAAGTTAGCAAACTTGACTACTCACAAGAGCATCCAGTATCATGGTTACGAGACGTTGTTGCAAAAAAAAAAAAAAAAAGCTTGCACACTTGTGTCAAAATTGGTTGTCATTCGCCTCAGAGTTCAAAATACATTGCAGGGTTTCAAAAAGAAAAGAATACCAAGGCGTTAACGCAATATACTTGATACTCATTCCTATAAAGTCTATATATAGGTATTTTGCTTTACGCATTATAGGCCGCACGAGGTGTGCGATCACACCCAAGTTAATGTCACTTGGGTGTACCCTGAACTTTCATCACGATTGAAAATACGCAATTATTCCATCTAAATACGTTTTATTTTGCTTCAGCTGAGAAAGGCTAATTTGAAGTAACAGAAAAGCACTCCGATGTACAAAGTATGGTGAGAAAAGAACGTCCTCAGTTACAGCCCGCGTAAATGCGAACTTCAATAAAAGCTTGTCTGGCAAAGAAGCACCTTCTCATTTTCTTCATTTTCTTCTTCTGTACTAAATACAGTGCATCAATGGGGGGAGTGTTGTTGTGTTGCTGCCGGGAATTCAGAGTCCCCGAACAGCCTGGCGCTGCAGGTAGGCGTTCCGGAGGTCCCTGCGCAGGCTCTTGCCAGTGTCAGATTTCGGGATGCTGGACACAAATTCCACTCCTCCGTGAAGGTGCTTGTTCAGGGCGAATTTGGCTGCAGAACCAAAGATGCTCGGTCATGCGCGTGAAATTTCGTTTTTTTTTTTTTTTTTAGCAGCAAAGAAAAAAAAATAACCACGATATCTCACTAAACAACTCGATCTTCATTCGCAAAGCGTCGGAAGAAAAATGAAAACCCCTACTCTCCAGTTACGTATCCCAATAATTTTACATTAAATGCACAAATGAGCCAACACTTCGGGCGTTATGTGCACGTGTACGTGCCAAACTCGCGACGTTTTGGAAATATGCTACAGATAGCAGTGTTTCCTTTCAGGAAAATTTAGCAGTCTTCCTGTAACAGGGGGCGAGCTTTATGCTAAATAGCAAAATAACATATTTAACACATACGTCAGAAACAGTGAGCTTGGCAGCACGTCTTTAGGCTGACGGCAGCAAGGAAAAATGCAAGTTAACAGAAAATAGGGAAATAAGTTATTGGGGCGGAAAAAAAGGAAAAAAGTATACGCAATCCCACGTTCCGTCCAGCACTTATTTGACAAATTTGGGTTTTGAAGGTGCACTTCCGTCATGCTTGCGTGTAGAAATACAAAATCACTACCATTTTCGTGCCTGGTTCCATTATGAGTTCTGCGTTTCGTAGCTTATAGTTGCCGTTTCTATTGGTCAAATTCGGACGAAATTAAGTTTTGGGGTTAAGAGACAAAATTTTGAGGTTGGCGACCCACCCAAAAATGAAAATCACCATTGAGTTAGCCATACTCAAACACGGCCGAACTCAAGCGGCGGCGGCAGCGCAAGCTCTCATGCATAAGGCCTGTGCACTCGCCGCGGGTACAATGGGAGGTCTTCTTTCATTTCTTTCAGCATTTATGAACGAGTTGCGCTCTCTTTCGCTGCGAGGGGAGGATATGCTACATATACAGTAACACTAACACAACCCTGGCAGCTCGCTTCTGGGGTGAAGGCCGGTACGCGCCTGCTTTCGCGCCTTCAAGCGCTCTTTCGCGAGTGTCATGGTGCCGAAATAAAAAATAATTGCGGAGGGTTCATTTACTTCGCAAATTTTAAACGAGATATTTGTTACAAAATATAAAAAGGAGGAATCGTCCTCCAGCTTTACTGGAATAGACCGAGTATAAATTACATTTCGCGATCGTATACACGGAAAAGCTGTACCTTGGTTTACTTCGCGTGATTATCCCCCTTAGCAGGTACCAAGTGGGTGCGAAGCATGGTTCATGCCGAACTGAACAGGCGCTAGAGTGAAAACAAATGAACGCGAGCATCGAGGAATGCATACTTAATGTGTGCATCCTTTGACTTCCTCTCTGTGCACGTCGTATATGCGGATTTCTGTTGTATCAATATATCACCGGTGAATATTGCAGGAAGTGGCATATATCAAAGGCAGTTCATGTGGCGCATCTAAAGATTGACAGCAAATATTGCTGAAGAGAATGAGCCGCTAATCACCTAAACTAAACATGAATTCTATTTGTCCTCCGCATGGGATGAGTTTACGGAGTGAGGACATCCTTGGAGTAATTATTTAGCTTTAGTTATATGTGTGTGAAACAGGTTCAATGCATAGGCTCAGGCAGCAGTAATACATCTACTTCGTCTTATCCCTTACAGTGTGCAACATGTGCTGAAAACCCAATTCTCTGTTGTAATTATTCTGCGTCGCAAAAACACTCAAGTAGCAGCGTACTATTGTAAGGTCAACCGCGTTGTACTGTACAAAAGCTTTTTTTTTTTTTCGTAATACGAGAGGAACTGACGTTCATCAAAAATGTAATGGCAAGACTGCAGAAGCGCAGAACTTATCCCATGAGTATTTTTGGCCACGTAGGTCTGTTCGGTGTCGGAAACGGAGCGAGCGCGTTGTACTATGTTTGCGTCACATCCATTGTTCGCTGCGATGCACCGAATTCTGCTAGCCTGTTACAGTTAGGGGCCGAGCGAGGAGGCTAACCTGTTCTGCCCGCATGCATTATCTCAATGAATATGCCAGAGCTATGGCATTTTTTTTTTTTCACTTTTGGACAAGTTTCTGCCTGCTCGCACATGCGCCGCAGTTTCGGGCGCCTTCACGTGTATACCAGAAGTCAGGCTGATCGTTGACCCGCTTGACTTCTGAAGCCTGAAGTTCTGTTAGAGCAAGTTGAAAAAATTCATACTTATCGCACTTTTTGTGCGCTTCGGACGGCGCGTTCACCGTAACCTGTTCTGAGGCGTGCACATCGCCTCAGAACAGGTTACGGTGCACGCGCCGTCCGAAGTGCACATCGCCTCGGGGTAACAGACAACGTTCATTAGCGTCCTCACATGCGGATAGCCGGAAAGCTTGCGACACATGTCTTTGCCTGCCACCTACGTTGCTAAACAGTGAGGCTAGTTTGTAGCGGAGAAGCTGACTTCGTCACAACGGTTGGCCTTCTCGGCCGCAGTGCACTTTTGACATTACCTTGGGTCCACACGTATACGTTTTCTGTAGTAGATTTAAACTTTATTTGCCCTTAACGATGAACACACACGCCTGCGCGAGTGATGCCTTTGTGCCTGGAATAAGTGACCTGCCTGGGGTCCGACTCCTCTTTCTCCAGCGTATGTGGCTAGTGCCATGGTTCACTGCTGCACCCCATTCTGTAAGTCCCGGCCAGGGAAAACTCCCGGTGTTTCCTTTCACCAATTCCCGAGTGATGAAGAACTCTGTTCCAAATAATTTATCTGCATTTTACGTGAGAGTTTTTACCCGGTTTATGGCTCTTCCGCAAGATGCTGAGCCAAAGCCTGTAAGGATGGTTCACGGCTGGCGCACCTATAATCTATGACCCTCAGAACTACGGCAAAAATCATCATATAGGACGCGCTAAGCGTTCCTCAAGTTTACGACATCTCGATGATGAGTCCGCGAATAGCACTACTGAGTGAATGCATAAAGAAAGTATAGTTTTGGGGCCACAGGCTCGGCCATCCTCCGTGTTTACTTTTCAGCTTATTGCATATCAAAAACGCCATCCCAGAGCAACCTTGCCAACTCGCGTCGCACGCGAGCGGTTGGTTTATGGGATCTAACGTCCTAAAGCGACTCAGGCTATGAGAGACGCTGTAGTGTCGGGCTTCGGAAATTTCGACTACCTGGGGTTCTTTAAAGTGCACTGATATCGCGCAACACACTGGTGCTCCGCTTTAAATAAAAGCGTCAAAGAAACTGCACCATCAATTAAATATGCTTGAGGGCCTAAAAGGTACTCTTTAGAAGACAAAAACCTTTCTTGGCTCATGTGCGCCATATACAGAAAGTGTGATCAAAAAACGTCCTTCGCACTAGCACTTCCACAGTTTCCACAGGGAATCGAACCGCTATCTCTCCGATCCCGAGCCGAGTGTGCTAACTACTATTCCACGCCGGGCTCGTGAGAACATGATGAAGACTAGCGCTCGGAAACACGGACAACACAAAGAAGGCAACACATGCGCTAACGTTCAATTGAATGTTTATTACATGCACGTAGATCTTTTTATACAAGGTGAGTGCATCAGAAGGCATCTAGCAATCCTATCCCACTGCAATCACTAGTGCCACAGATAATAGTTTTTGTTCGCGTCATCATCATGTCTTCATCATGAACAACCAACTCGCTCAATCTGCCACTTCCATCGTGAGAACAGATCGTAATTCTCCTTGTCTAGCGACAAGCCTGCCATCTTCATGGCAGCGTAGGGGGTGCCACCGTACCTTGGCGGAGGGCGTGTGCTGTCTCCCTAGACGCGGTAGCTATCGGATGCGCGATGTGAATATAGGCTGAATCCTACGTCTCCAAACACACGGACTCTGGGCGCAGAGAGCAAGCGTCGGAAACGGCAGGAACAAGGACGGGCGAGTGATTCTCAAAATACCCCTCAACCTCTGACAATGAGGGTAGAGAACTTGCCCCAAAGGCTGTCGCCTTATCGTTTTTAAGGGTCTTATTGGCTCCTAGAATTTTTTTATTACGTGATAATATTGCTATCGTTGCCCCACATACTACAGCCCATCACAGGGCTTGCAGTGCCACTGTAAATAAATAATAAACTGCCAGTGCATTTCTCTACCGAAAGGAAATGAGCGCTGTTGCGTGTCGCTGAGCAAGGAACAAGAACGTCATTCTCACCGGAAACTAGCACTCGTAGTTCAGCAGCGGTCGCTTCGTTCGCCAGGTAGCCCTGGCGTAGCACAATGAACGCCCTCGGCGCGTCGCCGTACTCGGGGTGCGGCACACCAGCCACGGCTGCATCCTTGACGGCCTCGTGCTGAAGCAGCATGTCCTCAATCTCGGAGGGCGCAACCTGTGTGTCCATGCACTTGAACATCTCCTTGATGCGATCCACTACGAAGAGTTGGCCGCATTCGTTGTAGTAGCCGATGTCCCCTGCATGGACCGCGCGCGCACGAACAGCATTACGCAAAAAAAAAATAAAAAAAAACCCGCTCAGTGTACTCAGGCCTACTCTGGCTGACGTATTAAAAAACTAGTAGCACCAGAAGGCAAAAAAGTGCACCATGAAGCAGCTGCATATTAGGCTTAAAGGCAATGTCAGCAAACGGTCGCTCTTTGAAGACACGAAATACTTCATCAATCGTTCTGGTGTTCGCCTTTTCTCAGGAATTTCATGGAAACATCACACCCTGCAGGTTCGTTTCCTCTCTTCTTGATAATATGTGTGGCAGACGCAGAGAAAACGCTCACCAGGTCAAGCATCGCCTCACTGCGTTATAATAATCTCATTCTCTCTCTGAGCTAAAAAAATAAAATAAAGTTGACGACGATTACGTTACTTTCTAATGCGAAATTTGAGCACAGCTAATCAGATGTTTCACCTTTTCGGACAGCTTTTTTTAATTTTTCACACGTATCCCTTCAAGAAACACTCCACTAACAGTGCTTGACTGCCATGGAAGCTTCATGGTGGGATAAATGAAGAGATCAATTAACTTATCGGGAAGTTGCGGGAGGCACCGCGTGGGCCCATAGGAACGTTGGGCGACGAACAGATAGCAGCGACTGACTGGTGCCGCTGTCGAGTGAAGAGAACGTGACTCAGCATTTCGGCTTAGGATGCACGCACCATGATCCGCTGGTAGCGAGCCGGCGTTTCGGCAACCGGAGAGCACCCTCGCCGCCACGCAGGAAGAGGGGGCGGGGGAGGGGGGTGTAAGACCAACACCGATCTGTGAGGTAAGCGCGATGCGGTGG
Organism: Amblyomma maculatum; assembly: GCA_023969395.1. Lineage (NCBI taxonomy): Eukaryota > Metazoa > Arthropoda > Arachnida > Ixodida > Ixodidae > Amblyomma > Amblyomma maculatum. Next base: position 12,616 of record JAJIZL010035441.1, read on the forward strand.
CGCTTTTGTCACCAGGCTGGGCCGGTTGGGGGTGAAAACTAGGCTTAGCGCCCATAGCAATACATGGACCCGAAAAAATTTCAAAGCAATTTTCTAATTTCACGGCGCACCTATGGTCTCGTTATTCGGTAGAGAGCAACCATGAACATCCTAGAACAGATCACGAAAGTATGAAATCTCATTAACAAGGCGAAGTATTTTTAAAATACCGCGAAACGCATGCGGGTGCGAGTTGAGAGGGCGACTCATAGAAACACATGTAAACACAACTTACCGCAACATTTTACTTGGTTCAGCAGCGTGAACCCTTCTCATTTCTTTTGGTGAACGTCTTGTATCACGCCCCGACATCATGTGGAGTGGTACACTACATTCCCTTGCAAGTACTGCAAGTCTGACGACTTGCGGGACCGTTCACAGCACGATAAACTGACCGCGCACAGTTGCAGACGGCAATGCACCACCGGCGCTGTCGCTAGCAGACTCTCCGGAGCTGGAGGCGGCCGCGGTGGGTATCGCCAGCTGCGCTGTCGTCTGCTGCAATGCGCGACTCTCGTTCGGTTCGTATTGTCGTATGGCGTTTGACAACTGCCTTTTAAATATAATTCTGCCTAGGATGTATCACTTGAGGGACAGTATTATCAAGCTAATTTACTCCATGTGGCAGCATATCAGATTATAAACAAAACTACGTGATTCGCTACATGAGCATTTTGGGGGTGTTTGGATTCACAACATAGATTATTCGGAGAGTTTTAAAAATAGACCGCCTCCGCAATGACGCAGCATACTTCTTCGAAGCACTGGCCAATGTTTAACGACCGGCCACCACTTCTGGTGCTCTGCGAAACGAGAAAAATGTTGCGGCAAGTTGCGTTTACTTGTGTTTTTATGGGTCGCCCTCCCAACTCGCACCCCCATACGTTTCGCGGTGTTTTAAAAATACTTCGCCTCGGTCATTAGATTTCATACTTTCACGATCTGTTCTAGGATGTTCACAGTTACTCTGCACCGGATAATGACACCATAGGTATCTCGTGACATTAAAAAACTGCTTAGAAATATTTTGGTTCCCATATTTTTTTGCTTCAAACAAAAAAAGCGAAAGAATATTAGTCACATTTTTTTTTTCAGGATATTACCGAGCATAACCTCTCTGCATTTAGGAACTCCGTAGCTGATGCGAACTGGAATACTATTCTCTCGGAAAAAGATGCCGAAAAAGCATATGAGACTTTCATGTACACTTTGAAACCCATTTATACTGCCTGCTTTCCAATAAAAACACTGAAACGAACGCGGCGTTGTCGAAAGCCTTGGATTAGAAATGAACTTGTTACCAAAATAGACACGAAGAATAAGTTATATCATAAGTTTATCAAAACTAAAATGCAAGTGACCTGCGTGCTTTTAAATCTTTCAGAAATCGTGTGGATAAAGAATTAAAAAAGGCCAGAAAGGATTACTATACCAGTAAATTTCAATCAACTGGTGGTCGCACCGATATTGTGTGGAAAAACTTGAACAGCCTATTAGCCTACAAATAAGAAAAAGAACAAATTACGGCTATAAATGTAGCCGGGAAATCTTTAACTGGTCAAAAATTAGCCGATGAGCTTAACAGCGTTTTTGTGAACCTCTCTAGAAATATGTGTCCACAGAATAATCTTAACGATATTCCTTGCACACTCGATACTATATTCCTTAGCCCAGTTGATGACTGAAATAATGGCAACTTTCAACGATCTGAATAGCACAACAGCAACCGACATCGATGGTGTAAAAATGAAACCTATCGCTTACGTCATTGACTTAATCTCGCCCTATGTGACGCTGTGACGTTACACCCCACGTGACACACGGGCTGGCAGGAGCTGCCAACTTGGGTCTATCGTTTCATATGGGACGGTTATGTTGGAATCAGCCTGCTAAGGCCCTGGCATTCCCGTTACCCTTATAGGCCACTAAGGCACGTTCAAATGGGTCGGTTAAAGCGGGGCTTTATATGTGGGCTGAGGAAGAAGAAAAAGAGAAGAACGCTCGGTCACCCGCAGCTAATGCTTTCGCTCAATATTTGGTTCAGCAGCGTTGAAACCTTGTAATTTTTTTTCTGTTTCGCCCAACAATGGCAAACTACTATAAGTCCAGCCGTAGCTGAAAAAGAAAATTCTCGCCAACTACACTGTAAGCGGAGTAACACAGGAAAAGAGATTGCCGCAAATACTTTCCTTGAGAATGCGTCCGTGCAGCTCGAACTCACCTGTCCGAAGAAACCCATCCTCGTCGTAGAGGCTAGCCGTTGCGTCGGGGTTGTCAAGATATCCTTGGACGTTGGTTGGACTTCTAATGCGGATTTCTCCAGTTTCCTTCGGACCTAGCTTTTCGCCAGTGTTGATGTCCACAATCTGGGAGCAGTATATGTGAGCTCCTTAGTGCAAGATGAAATAAAACCGTAATAAAATAGAACTACATTGCGCTTAAATTCCATCCATCTCATGTTCCCACGTTAGTTCTCGGCTGTTTCTCTTCAGCTTTGTTATTTAATTTTGGACCTTGCTTTCTAAACACTAGAAGTGTGGCGTGCACGCGGTCGACTGCGGTACACTGGCGATTCCGGAAAAAATTCATAGTGCGAAGCACCGACGCTCTACATGCTTTCTACAGGCAAAAGAGCTGTGGTTGAGGACTGATGGCGAAATTGTACCTATGGTTCTTTACCGAAAGCTCCATTAATTAATGCCCCCCCCCCCACTCAAATAAAGAAAAGAAATATAACTCGCCTTTATCTCTGTCAGAGTGGTAGGTGTTCCCACGGAATCATAATCTATGAAGTTCCCATGTGAAATCGTCCCGGAACCGAAACTTTCTGACAGGCTGTACACTGTAAAAAAAAAAAAAAAAGAAAAAAAAATAGTTTCATTTGTTGTATCCTCGAAATAATATATTGTTGGATTCCCTTCTTTCTTCTACAAAAAAGCAGAGAATGCACTTAATAGAGTAATCGCGCTTCAGCAGATTCTCAGTGTCACCTGTGCGACACTCGCAAGGGTTTGCGCTCAATGGCTTGGGAACGTTTCGGACAAACTTCCTTAGCACTATAACGATGAACGAAGCTTTCCGTGACATTGCATTTATTGATTTAATTAAAAAAGAATACATCCCCCAGCAGTAGTAAAGCCGGCATCACATGTATATAGCCTTCTGGATTTTGGGAGAAAGCGAATATTGCGAGAGGGAACGAACGTGTGCATCGGCCATGCTGCAAGAATTATTAAAGAGCGCCGCGTGCTTGGCTGTTCTGCTTGTGAAGCACGTTATATGCCTAGTTTTGAAAGCGCTTTTTCCTGCAGGAGGTCCACAAAGCCTCACCTCCCAAGGGACGATTGCCCGCGAACATGAACATGGCTGGCCAGTTCTGCCGGCGCTGTCGCGACGCTGGGGCTATGTCTACCCGGCCTTCACTTGGTAGCGTGCAGAGACTCGGGGTTGATGAAGGATTGAATCTTCGAAGTTGGTAAAATATATACAAGCAGGTTTAATGGCACTTTGAGAAAACTTATTTACATGATTATTTACATGAAAAAGAAGGGTACATCAGCAAAATGGCAAGCGTTAAGAGTTCATAGCGAGAACCGACTGGATGAGCCGTTTACCCAGGGCTCAGAGCGACATTTCGTGCTCTGCGACGTCCTTAAAACCCCCTATGTCCAGCCCCTCTCTGAAGATGCTGACCAACCAAATCCAGGGCACGCCCCTCAGATATCGGCATCCAATCGAACACATCACTGCACTGACGGTCTGAAGCACTGACTGGCCCGGCATTGTTTCGTTGGGCCTGGTCA
>JAJIZL010035441.1:31246-48497 GCA_023969395.1 Amblyomma maculatum
CCCCCCCCCCCCCCCCTTTTTTCCTACGTGGCGGCGACGGTGTTCTCCGGTTGACGAAGTGCCGACTCGGCATCAAGGGTCACGGTGCGTGCATCCTAGGCTGAAACGCAGAGCCACGTTGACTTGACTCGCTAGCGGCGTCAGCGGCATCAGTCAGTCGCCACTACTCTTCGCCGCGCAATTACGTTCCTATGGGCTCACGCGCTGCCTCCCGCGACTTCCCGATAACTTAATTGCTCTCTTCGCTCCTCCTCCAATGTCACCCCTGTACGGCGGCAATCAGAGCGCCGGATCGGTGGCGACAGATCTCGATATGTGCAATGCCCGAGCCAAAACGCATAGCCGGCGCCGTTCGCCACTGAGCTGCGCTAAATTTCGAATTAAGAAGTAACGTAATCGTTGCAATTTTTTTTATAAGCACGAAATGCTTTCAGCTCTCGTTGTCGGCGACATTGAGGTGACGTCGAGCCAAAACAGAGAGCAAACATCAAGATACCACTTTCCCGTCATCCGGGTACCGATATGCCGTCGCTTAGTCATAGACTGCTGTCTGCTCGGCACTGATTTCCCTTCATCCGGAATCCGAAACAGGAACATCCGGGCACCGAACGAGATTTAACAAAACAAGTGGCTACTGCGCTCTCCCCAAGGATGGCGCCATGGTCCCACGCACTCATGCACGTAGAACACGGCCCGACACCGGCAGTCGACGCGGCAGCAGATCGAAGTGCGTTCCGACATTTGGAATCAAGTCTGCCGCTTTGGTGCGGCATCATCTCATATCGTTTCCGCCTTTGGCAGGTGGATGTACACACGGTAATGAAACTTTTCAACATGCTGCTTCTGCTACATTTTGTCAGGCCTTCGCCGCGTCGTGGCCGCGTCAATGCCGTCACCGTCACAGCTGTTTAAGGCAAGCAATGGAGCCTGATGAAGGGAGAGGTAGAAAGCGTCTTGTGGAAAGCGATAGATTTGCGAGTATGACAGCAGAAGATTGTCTGGCCCTGCCGTCAACGTCATATGCTCGTAACCATTTCATGCTATACATCTACTCTCCATTACAGGAGAGGCAGTAAATTTTTTTTTGCCAGTAAAATTATTCTCTCTCTACACTTTCATCTTCCGCGCTGTTATGCGAACGGCTTCGTAAATATATAGCTTATTTTGTACACTAAACATCCATGAATTCTGTCTGAATGCCTGTGGTGCGCAAGACAGCTGGCAGCTGTACGTATTATCCACTAATTCAGGTCAATAGCAAAAAAGAAAAAAAAAATCTGATGTGTTTTCGTTCGTGCATAAAACGAACCCCTCACGCTTTAGGTGTTTTAGCAGTCAGGGCTCAAATACTCCTGCTAACAATAATTATCCAAAAATAAATAATATAAGCTAAATATAGACTATGTAATAAGAAACTGAACGTGCAAAAAGCCAGTGTCACCTCGAGCCGAATATACCGGCGACGGCGTTTCGATTGGACAGCAGTGTTCCTTTGGGCAGGCCCGTGGTGCCGCTTGAGAAGAGGATAGCCAACAAGCTGTCAGGATCCACGCTTGGAAGTGCCACCGGAGGGCAGCTGTGTCGCAGTGTCGAGAAGGGCATCATGCCCTCATGCTGGCCGAAAACCACCAGTGTCTGCAATACATCCGGCCAGTGCTCAAGGTAGTGGCAAGAACTCTCGGCGAGAGACAGTAAAATAACTTTATTTAATAGCAAATTTGAAAACCTTTCCGGGAGGGCTCCTCAATCCAAGAGTCCTCTGGCTTCTCCCGCAACCTGGCGCAATTTATTAGTCTGAGTGATTAGGCGGTGTGTGTGGCCAGAAGGGTGGTCTCTCAAGGGGATAAAGGTGGGTGAGCGTATATGTGGGATGCATTTGCACGCGGTAATTCCAAGGTATAGTGATAGTGTGCGCTTAAATCAGAGGGGAAAGCCGCCTCCACAGGGGGACCCATCGTGTATACCTATATGGCATAGTGCCGATTTGGGCCGCACGCAAGGACTGAGTACACGCCTGTTATTAACGCTTAGTGAAACAGCTCTGATAAGAATTTGTTTATTTTTTTTTGCTTTTTACATAAAACGTTTCCCATCAATTAAATGGTTAAAAGTGGCTTAATTAATTTAATGGGCACAAAACAAAAAAGGCAATAGCCGAACGTTATTGAGGTGACATCCAGCAGCACGTTCCTTCTACCCTTATTTTTTATGTGAACTTATTGTGCTCTGCGTGACTTCGGTGGCTATACTTTGTCTCAGGAGCTGTTTGCAGCACTGCGAAAGGCGGGGACGCCCTAGCCCAATGAGGTTCATGAGCAATATAATAGGGGATTCTGCTCCTGCCCTCCTTTCGCGCCTGGGTACCTGTGTTTCTACCCTCGCCTACTTGGGTAATTATTTCATAAGGCGTGACAGCAGAAGAGCGCCGCGGTTAGACGTGACTATAATATACGCAAACAATTTTAGTTACTCGCTGTACATCTCTGGGTGACTGAAGACAAGCCACAATTAAATCTTGAGTTGCGGAATCATATGTTGTACATTGCCAAGCTTCGGTATAAGTGCTGTTCTAAGATTGTAACACATATAATGCACAGACCCTTGCATATTGTGATAACGCGTGTCTTTTGCATATTTTCACACAGCGCGCTTCCGGTAGGTTTAAGTGCTTCAAGTGTCGATAGTTCTTACCTTTCTGTGATGTCACAGTGCTAACCTAGCCAGCATCTGCACATATTGCCTTGTTTTCCTCGAAATTTATACGCAAATGATAAAATCTAAATATCACGTAACTTAACGCGCTATTAAATTAAGCGAGGGGACGGCTTAAAGCCGAACATATTTAGAACGTTGCGGCAAAACAACCTCACAGCCTAAGTGCGCTAACTACGACCGAGAAAAGGAGCTGCGAGTTTGCCACAACTGCAGGATTGCTGGGATACTATATGGCGATCACCACAGTCTAAATACTGGTTAGTACCGCTCTGTGCTCATCCCTGGTCGACAACCACATTTAGTCATGGTTTAAAATGCCAGTATAGTCAGTTAGCGTACAGTAAAGAGAAAAGCGCACTCACCTAGACATACGGACAGTGATATGGCAACTGAAATCAGAAGATGGCACCAAGGAAGCCCATACGCAGGCTTTCGGCACAGAGACATGCGTGTACGCACATGTACCTCTTGTAAGAGGGTGGGGTACCATGTACGAAACAACACCTAGCCATAGCAGTCCTCACCTTAACGCTGGACACGGTCTCACAGGCTTCCGCAACCTTTGTGGCGTTCTCTTCGTCGCAGAACACAATGCACGGCTTCGTGTTTTCGAATTGGTAGCGGACTTCCCCTGCACGTGCACAGAACGACATAGGATCGCTACGTTTTGTGTTAGTTATTCAGCACGCATGTCAGCTATTACGTTTACGTTAAGGTCCCCGTCCACTACCAACGTGATAGTAAACCTTCGAAAAAAGGTTGTGCAATAAGTTGGGACTGCATTTGCCGGTTTGTTTGTTGGTATAACGTTATTATACAGTGTTTCAAGATATTTTTGTTCCAGACGTTAACCCAGCCGCCGGTTCCTGAATTATAATAGAAAATAATGTGTTCAATTTGGCTGCAAGCCACTTTTCACTTAAATACAATTACATATATCTAAAATAGAAAAAAAAAAAACGGCTTGACAGCCCAGCTCCAGCTCTGATGGAGATAAGAGCTGAGCTGTCGGAACAAAAGCGGTCGATGGCACAGGTCGAGACTACCCTGTCGACACATCGGAGTTCTTGCTCGCAGTACTATCGGTGCTCACTCCTGCATGGACAAATCAATAATAGATATGTGAGATTAAAGAGCAACGGCCTTGTAGCGACCGGTGGAGCCTTAATGGTCTTTCAGCAAACCTGTTCGACCTGCATCGCTTGCTTTTGTGCAGCTATATCTCGGGTGGCGAAATTTTCATGTAAATATGACGCGTAATGTATTTAAGAAACGTTACATAGCGACTGTACGATAACCACAGGACGAAATTATAAAACCAAACATTTTAATCAATTGGGTGAGACAAATGTCGGTTAAGTTTGCTCCCTTGATTAGCGGAGCAATGCAGCGCCATGCAGGTCAGGGAATGTTGTTGCCAAATTCGGTTGTTTCAATATGTATCCTACAATGGCGAGTTCGAACCCCATTTGGCCATGACCATGGAAGGTGCGCTTTTAAATCGGCAGTATGACCTTGCAATAAAATTTTCAGAACAAAATTTCAACTGCCAAAATTTGTTTTCGTCACTGGCTACTATTTAGAAGAAACGTTAACAAATCATAACAGTGCAAGTAAGAAAAGTTTTAAAACTTCGTAATTAAGATTGGTTACTTAAGCCCTATTCTTAAACGCCACAAAATAATAAAAACGTGCACACATACCCTACACTCAGGCGCGCACGATGAATCAATAGCTAAATTCTAAAGCCTTTCTTCGCCTGCTGATGAAGCGGCATACATGACCGTCGAAATTGCTTGCTGTGTCGCCGAGATGCTTGGCTGCATTGGCCAAGCAGCCTTCGCAGCGCAGAGATCCATGCATTTCTCAGTGCTGACACTGACTTTCACCTTAATATGTGTACACTGTTAAATTCAGTGCGTGCAATATTAAGGATTTGGCGCTTTTTTTAACAGGAGCGAGAACTGTTGCAGTAATTGTGGAGTCTGTAACGTACAGCCTTTATCAAAAGTTTACAGCCCAGGGGGTCTACTTTTGAGCGATACTATGTGGCTCGTAATGCATTCCCAGGCTTTCATACTTGCTGAAGGCAAGAAGATTTTTCGTCCTACTCTCTCCAATGGCTAGGCCTTCCACAATTATTACAGAAGTCATATTATACGGTTTAAATGCAAACCCTCTGGGCTGTAAACTTTTGATAAAGGCTGGACGTTACAGACTGATAAGCTCAGTCAGCATCGCTGAGCAAAACGTACGCACTGAAAGAGGATCACGGCATGACCTCAGTGGTCAGAGCTTTATGAATTACGCCTGCATTCAGTGCCTCGGAAAGGATTTAAAAAGAAACTGGGGAGAGATCGCGCTTATCGGGTGACTGCAAAGATAAACAGTGTTAGGCCGACAGCATGCAGCGTTTTTTTCTACTTTCTCGGACGCAGACTTCACGGTTGCAGTTTTGCACGTAAAGAAAAAGGAAATTCGCTCTATATTTATGGAACAAGGAGTCGGAGCACTGCCACAAAATACCACTTAATAATTGCAGGCCTCGGCCTGTATATACCGGTGAAATGTCGGTGGCCTCAGTTGAGCCCCGTCGCCTGTAAATAGGTAGTTATCTTCCAATATTTGAAAACAGAGAGAAAAAAACAAGTTATCATTTTTAATGAGTACTAAATTATTATCACATTTCTTTTTCTCGATGATCTATTGATCAACAAAACAGCAGGAAATAATTTGAGCTGGCCGCGGCATCTACTTTTGAATTCTGAAGCACTTTCTGAAGGAAATAAAAGAGGGCAGCGATAGAAGTAGTAGTTCAACTGTCCCAACCGACAATCATTATGTCGCTGTGGCTACCTATGGCTAGCAGTGCTCGCGTCATGACCTGCAACATCAGCTCTTGTGTGATCGTCTCAGCTTTTCAGACAGAGTCCTTTTACTGCTACCACGATCTTAGGACCCTGGTCGAACTCTGAAAGCAAAAGGCGCGAACTGATTGCCTCTCTGGACAGTTGAATTTTGTTCAGCGCAGTCGTGTCATCAATGCGCTATGAAGACTTTTTGTGACCTACACTTTAAACTTTTTTTTTCAATACTCTGTACTTAGATAGACGCCTCGCCCGCGTGCGCCGGGAACCACTTGATTCTCACTTGTCTGCTGCCATCGTCGTTCTTGGTTGCCTGCAGTATGCGCACAGCTTCCTTCGCTATCCTGCCTTTGGCGTAATTTCTCACCGCCTGCCTCGAGTCGCATAGCACTGTGTGGCAGTCGCGGTCGGCGATGGTCAGGGCGATGGCTTTGGCGGGTTGGTTCAGCACTTTTTTTAACAGCGAAATACGAGCATGGAGGAATGGAGGGACACGGAGAGTGCGCTGTGCCCATACTTTTCTTCTTCCTCGTCTTTGAGCTGTTAAAAAGCATCTAGGAGTTTATCAACTGTTCATCGCGTTTCATGTACTATTCCCCCCTTATTAAGGCAAAAGTCTTATTAGCAGTCAAATCTGTCAGCAATATCTATGCGCGAAATGTGTCCCCTCAAACTGTCACTTAAGAAAGAAAAATCTTGTCGCCGCCAGGTCCCTATTATATGTATATAGTCATATGATCTTCATGTTCTGATTAGGGTTTTTATTTTGCGAAATATTGTGTGACAAAGCCGAGCAATAAAGGAAAAAAAAAAAAACTCTACGTCGCGCTCGTGAGAATGGTTTAGTAATTCTCCTTGTCCAAAAAAAAAAACGCCGTAGGGTGCTTAGAGAAACAACTACAGCGGCAGTAGGTAAACAAATAATTAAAACGAGCAAAAATTAAAAAAAAAACCTGCTGCCGACTATAGGATGACGTCCGCGGTTTGGTGACGTCACCGAGACATTGTCGTAGTCTTAAGTTTAATATCATGAGTACTGTGACGTCATAGATCACGTGATGTCATCAGTGTGTGACGCCACCAGCGATGTCAGTGGTATAATGACGTCAAACAGCCAGCCAATCAGAAGGCTGCGACAAACTGTACCCATGGATGCGGCAAGACACCGACGTCTGACTCCAAAAAATTACACATCGTCGAGTTTAAGCATCGGAGGTCCAACAGTGGCGGTCGGATCTTCACGGAGTGGGTAAGTAGATGCAGAAAGTCGTCGATTAGGAGACGATAATGTCGCGGCCGTGCTGATATTTCGCATTCTCCCAAAGGAATTTCTGTAGTGACCTACTTTTTGTTTTCACGGTGAGGTATCAGATGTGTCCCTAAACCATCTCGACTATTTGTTTTCTCGTGTGATAATCGAATTAATTAATGCTCAACGGCTTACGTGAACGAGTACTTGCAGTTTCTTATTGTGTAATTATGGTGGAGAAATTATAGGTTAACGCGGTTCTGCTTATAAAACCTGTCGTTCTGTACTACTCTTGTCCTTCCAATGAATACGTATGAGCGTGGATTGCTCTGGTTGAAAAATAAAATGAAAGGAATGTATTTGTTACGTTTACTAAAATGCATCAAAGCGTCCGTTTGGCCTGTTACAAGCTTGAATTGGCCGGTACGCAGCTTGTTTCGCACGCGAGAATCCGTCACAAAAGACGATAGAAGACCTGCGATTGGGGTTAGTACGTGATGCTGAATGGAAGATTGCTAATTTTACAAACATTGAACGACAAAAAAATGATTCTGACTCGAGCCCTCACTTGCACGCTGAGTCCCAGTCCACATGTCAATACTGGGAAAGGATGCCGCCACCAGAAAAAAACGCCTATTACTTCTACGCGAAATTCTCCGAACCGGAAGCTGACAGTGGATTCGAATATATCAGAAACATGTCAAGGCAATATACGCAACGAGGGTTCTTCCCGATTGATGACAAGGTGCTTCCTGAAGAATCATATAAGTAACATATGTTTGTTATGGAAAGGAACTTTCGTATTCTGCAGAGAGAAAAAAATCACAAAAACGTAAATTCAGGAGATTATCAGCCTATCAGAACAAGGCCTATTTTAAAAAAAGCAGTTATAACTATGGACCATGTGCTATAATTTGCTGTGGTACCTGTAGAAATCCGAGGATTAATGCATAAAAGGACGCGCAGACTGGCGAAAGGATATGCATGGAAGTGCTAGATGCGGCCAAGCGTTCTTCTTTTCTTTTTTTTTTTTTTTTGAGCGAAGATGAAGACACTGGGAAACCGGCATGATATTTGCGTTCTTGTCAAAGATTGCTTTAAGCCTGCTTGTCTAGGGAAAAACGAAGGCTCGCAGTCTCGGCATAAGACCTGTGAAAGCCGACAAAGCGATGATAACCAAAACCAAGAAGTCAAATCGGGAAAGTGTACGAGTACATGAGCCGGGAGAAGGTAGAAAAAGCCCGGACAGATTGCAAATAACTTACGGTCAGGCCATTCCTTACCATGAGGAAGGAACGCATTTTCAGGTGGTAGTGAAATACAAGGAAGTATTTTTTTCCATCTTAGCCAACATCGTTTTTTAAAGGGTCTATCCTACGAAACCCAACTAGCACTATTTACTAATGACATAAGCTCTTCCTTTGATATTAATATTCCTGTGGACGCAGTGTTCAGTGACTTCCAGAAGGCATTCGACAAGGTTCCTCATTAACAACTTTTTTCAAAACTTTCATGCCTAAATACAAGCCCCTCAATTCGTATACGCCGACAAGTGTTCATCTCAAATGTCCCAAGTCGTCTCCGGGGTGCCTCAAGGTACTGTTCTTGGCCACTTACTCTTCCAGACCTACATTCATGATTTGTCAAATAACGTATTGCCTAACATTCGTTTATTGGCAGATGACTGTGTAATCTATCGTCCCATTAGTAGTACTGCTGAAATAACCGCATTACAAAACAATCTAACTCACATTGAATCCTAGTGTAACAAGTGGTTAATGTCAATCAATACTAATAAAACATCCGTCATACCTTTTCATCGAAAACAATACAGCCCATCACCTATTACATAATGTTTGGTTCACTAATCTTCTGTGCTTCCTCCTGCAAATACTTAGGTATTAACAAAACCCACGGCCTTTCGTGGTATGACCACATCTCTGCAATCACAAACGATGCTAACCGCTGTCTTGGCTTCCTTCGTCCTTCGCCATCATTTAAAACAATTGTCTCTCCCTCTGTAAAACTTAGGCATATCTAACCCTCGTTCGACCAAAATTAAAATACGAATGCGCAATTTGGGACCCGCACCCATCATACCTTGTTAATACTCTCGAATCAGTACAAAATCGAGCCATCCGCTTTGTTTACTTAACTACAGCTACTTCACTAGTGTACCTAATCTAAAGTCTCAAGCTAACCTACCACTTCTCATTTAAAGAAGTAAAAGTTTTCGACTCTGTCTTTTTTTAAAATTTGGTCATTCACAGCTATCCAACTCCGTCATTCTGCACTTTCACCGGACTTCGCAACGTGTCAGCAAGCCTCAACAAAAGTGTTTTAACCACCATCTGCCCACACTACTGCGCATCGTTTTTCATTTTTCATCTAGATTGCCAAACACTGGAATGATCTTCCTCCTCAAGCCGTGTTCCACTCCAATCCACAAGATTTTAATCAGTCCATAGAGAAAATAATTTATTTGTGATAACTAATGCACAACTTTGACATTATGCCGCTACCCCTCAAGTAATACCCCACACCTGGGCATTTGAGGAGTATTCTAAATAAATAAATAAATTGCTAAGACGTCTTTCTGAATTTGCGAAAACTACTCGCGGCCCTTCATGTATAGGGCACTATTTTCATATCAGAATAAAAAAATCTCGACTAACTCGAGATCACGAGTGGAAAGAAACAGCCCTACTAAGACGGGACCGGAGAGCAGACAAATACATGCGCTGACTAGCAACCAAATGATTTATTGCTACAAGTAAGGCAGCATATAAGGAGAAATCGGAAAAGTGAAAAGAAGAAAAAAAAAAAGAACCACACACGCGATTGAAAAACCCACCAACACAGATCAACATACGCGCATTCTTTTGCGGAGAGAGCTATATCGACGGGTTGCTGATGCACAAGTGGCCTAGCTTTTTTATACTGTGGGCCTCCTCTTTATACCGGAAGACGATAACGGTCCGAATAAGACCAGCTTCTCAATCTTCACATTGTGCACAATGTATGGGCAAATGGTTTTTGCGTGACCTGTTCTCTTTGTTCTTTGCATGTTCACGTAATCGGTCATTGATGCAGCGTCCAGTCTCATCAATGTAAAAACGACCGCATGACGTCGGAATCTTATAAACAATGCTAATGCAATAGGGAACTAACTTCTTGGGCTTCTTTTGGCAGCCTTTTTTTTTTCTCTTTGTGTATTGTGTCTTTCTTATTGTGTAATTATGGTGGGGAAATACAGGTTAACGCGGTTCTATACTTACAAAACCTGTCGTTCTGTACTACTCTTGTCCTTCCAATGAACACGTATGAGCGTGGACTGCTCTAGTAGAAAAATAAAATGAAAGGTATGTATTTGTTACGTTTGTGTGACCTGTTCTCTTTGTTCTTTGCATGTTCACGTAATCGGTCATTGATGCAGCGTCCAGTCTCATCAATGTAAAAACGACCGCATGACGTCGAAATCTTATAAACATATCTTAAAACGCAGAGGCATTTCGTGCGTTCTTTTATACTTTTTTTTTATGCTACTTGCATGTGCTTGCAGGCGTGAGCCTGCGCGCTCTGTCAAAGCTGCACGCGGCGTGCATCGCCTGACTGGGCTACATCGAGTGCCCTCTTGACAAGAAATGCAGCGTTCAGATGAAGCCGCGCTTTTATCGCGGCCCAGACGTCTGACAGCGGCAGTTGCGGAATGATTCCAGCCCCACCAAGGTAGACATCCGCCTTGGCCCCACCTGGGCAGTACTATCGCGAGTGCCAAAAGCGGAGCGCACCGAAAAGGGTCTGGCTAAGGCAGTCTGCATGTCGCCATCAAAGATAGGGACGCTCATCCGGTTTGCGCTATATTTTCTTCTGTTTTCTTAAGCGCTCGTTTTCTCGTTTTGTCACTGAAATTCTTCACAAGGAGCATGCACCACATTCAGTCTTTACAGAGGTGACGACTTGCACAGCGCGGTGATCGGCGCGGTTTCGACATGGTAGAAGGAGCAAGGTTTCGCTGCAGGCAGTGGCTTTGGACCGCGTGGGTGAAACGAGCGCTCTTAGCTCTGCTTACAACGCTCCAATTTTGTTTCCATCATCGCACTAGCTTCACCCACGAGGAGCTCAGCTACGATCGGAAGCGAAACCTTTCTGCGCAAGTCACCACCTCTGTAAAGAATGAATATGTCCTAGCAAACGAACGTAAACGGGAACAGAAGCAAAAATATCGCAAACGGATGAGCGCGTTCCTTGATGCCGACAGGCAAACTGCCTAAGCTGGACGTTTTTCCGCGCACTCTGTTAGTATTTCTGTTAATCGCGATAGTGCATTATGGAAAGTTAGCTGAATTGGATGGGATTTGTTTCGAAAGCAGGAAACGTGATAACACGAGGAGGAGGTCGGCAAGTGTTGCTCTTGTGTTTGGGGCTCGTCCCGAGGAGAATCAGCCATCTTATCGTGTAAATGGCTTACGACAAGCACTGGTGCCAACTGCTCGCGACTGTTATCTTGTGCGGGTGGCCTCGTAAAGTGGTTTTCGATTTGCTGACGTCATTACAATAGTTGCCACGAGGCTGCGTAGCCTTCCTTAGAGGAAGAACTCCCGGTGGGCACGCTTTGCGAGCATGCGCATGTTTCTATTTCTTCCCGATGACAGTTATGGGTTAAAATACCGCAGATAAAGAAGTGTAGAGCTTTGGGTCGCGTAAGGAAGCAGAAAATCTCGTCTTTTTGGCATCGTTTTTATTGATAGCCATTGATAGCTCATTGTACAAAACTGCTTTTGCATCTCGCCCACATCAATGG
Organism: Amblyomma maculatum; assembly: GCA_023969395.1. Lineage (NCBI taxonomy): Eukaryota > Metazoa > Arthropoda > Arachnida > Ixodida > Ixodidae > Amblyomma > Amblyomma maculatum. The sequence continues at coordinate 42,882 of JAJIZL010035441.1, forward strand.
GTATCCGCCACGGCTGAGTGCCCAAATATGACATCCGGTGCTCTATAAATATCGCACCGCTGAGACAACGACAGTAGGCATGTTGCATTCTTGTCAGAACATCAGAACAGGCAGGCGAAAATTATACATCATGTCTGCCTTCTATGATGCTTAAAAGAACACACATCAGCTCTGAGCCCAGGTGCCATTGGAAGTCGCCCAGCTCCCAGTGAGATTGAGTCACCTTTTCAGGAATTTTGTATCGCTGGAAGCTCTGTAAGTAAAAGGTTCCCGGTAATCTGCTGTGTATAAGCCAGTTTCCTGCTCTCAGCGGCCACATAACTCAAACGTTTCTAGCGTTTCACCTTGTAATCCTTTGTAATTTTCTTTCAAATATGTGCTCTGCCGCACCTGCATTTTACTATATAGGTACCGTAAAACATTTTTGCACGCCCCGAAGGCATCGAGACCCGTAGGCCGTAGCACAGTGTGGAGAAAGGGTATAGAGAAAGAACCCTTGAACCTACGGCTGTAATTTTTTTCATACGTTCGTAAGTACCCATGCTTGAAAGTACGTTTTGGTTCTCCGAGTATTGCCGCCACAATAACATTATCACCCAGTATATATTGGTAGCTCAGCGCGATTTCCTATAAGGGAAGAGTATAGCTTGGGTTATTAGTTATATTGTAGCACCGCAATGTAGCCTGATCGCACAGAGCGTGTGAAAAGCGATAAGATATTACTTGGGTGGGGGTGATGCCCTCGCAATGGCCCAGTTGAGTACACCGGCAAGTTCCCCTCTCGCTCCTCAAGAGAAACAATGAGTGAGCATTCCGTGATGGGCAATCACTGCGAGGCGAAGATAAGCAAACAGTCCTGTAAAGCCGGTTGACGTCGGGGGCGTTAGCTGGGAGAGGGAATTAAAGCTGTCACGCCCACTTTTCTTTCCTTCCCCTCTCTAAATAAATCTGTCGACTATAGATCTCCTTTTGCCTCCTCTCCTGTATCAGGTCTCTGCTTTTTGTTTCGGAACAATTTCTAACTATGCTGTGACGTTTTATAGCGTGTATAATTTTTTATCTGTGACGCATCTGTAGTGCAGTGGAAGTTGATTTTACATGTAATAGCATCGCCCAACAATGTACCTGCCATCTGTACGATTATTGGCAAAAAAGGCATTAAATCATAACTGCGGTGCCATATCGCATCTGGGTCCAATAGGGTTTCGGAAGAAGAAAAAAAAAAAAAGACGTGTTTAGCTGACCAAACGAAGTAGCGCTTTTAGATTGAGTGGAACGAATGACAGGTTTGGTTTGGTGTGCTTGGGTTTGTATAGTGCTTAACGTCCCAAATACGTGCCGGGATTTTAGGGACAGCGTAATAGAGGGCTACGGAGCTCCTTCACTGGGCATTGATACCGCACAGTAGAAGAGCACCTTCTTTTCGCCTTTATCGGAAAGCAGCCGCAGCGGCGGCGTTTGAACTTCGTCCTTTGGGTCCAGCTTCGAGCACCCCAACCACTCGGACACGGGAATGAAACTCCGGCTAGTTCCGGTTTCAACTAATTTAGCGCTCCTGGCAACTGAAACCGATGTTTGCCAGGAAATTATTCTCTGTTCACGCATACGGTGGGATAAGATGCGGAGATAGCCGAATTGTCTAAACCGCCGGCAGTACTCCTTTTTCACACGCGTGGTGGTTTGAATCGCGCTCGAAGACAATTTTTTTTTTCAACGCTTCAAAAGGCTTTCCTCCAGCCGCTATTATATGAATTGGCGTTAGTATCTTAAAATAGAGGCAATGGACTTCTATGGAAATTCCCTCCACCTAACTCAACCACCATGGCGGGGCTGAAATGAATAACTATAAAGCATATCAGGAAATAGTGCGTCGCTCTGTTGCTCATACTTACATTGCTTTCATTTTTCTTCCTAAAAATTTTTTTTTGACTTTGCGCATAAAAAAAAAAATACCAAAAGTGCTTTTTAAGGTATTACAAATACCACTCACGTGCTGTCAGGCTGCACTTGGCGAACACCATGGCACCGCCGGCGAAAGCGGTGCCGTAGAACGCAATCATAGCCTCCAGGCTGGTGTTGCAGTGGATGCCAGCCATGTCACCGGGTTGGAAGCCAAGGCTAGCCAGTCCACCGGCGACGCGGCTGCACGCGTCCTGGAGCTCCTGGTACGTGCATCGCTCTCCCGTGTCTGCTTTGATCTGGCGGCCAGCAGCGAGACAACACCGCACGACTTATTCGTCTTATTCGTCTCTGTGCCCGAATTTGCATGCGACCGGGAAACATTTATCGATTGCGTGAAACAGATTTTACTTCGTCTAAAGTTATGGCTTATTTTACCTTACGAATCTCTATTGACAGCCACGAATTAGTTTATGCTTGCTCTGGCCCCTCGAAAGCCATTGCTTCATATCAGCGTAACAAATTGGGCCAACGTACATGCCATCGCTTTAGTATTGTAGTCAGGATTAAGACAACGAAAGCACTCCACTAGTGCACTGCACTGTATTTCCACGCGCATGGGCGCGCGCACACACATGCACACACAGAAAAAATATGCCGCCTCACTGTTCCGTACAAAAAGGATCTGAGCAAAACGAACACATGGCAGTGTCCACAGCACCACACCTTGTGGTTCGAGCGGATATGTTCATTGCATTAATAAAATGCTCTAAAACTATTTTTTTTTTCACAAGCTTGCTCCATAAACTGGGCTAGTGGTAATGCTACTCAGCGAAGCCTCCTTTGTGCCCATGTACAGGCGCGGCCGTACTAATACGAAGCACACTTCTGGCGTTTTAAAATTTCTCTTTCGTTCCGTAAAGGAGATGTGACAGCTACTTGCGTCCATACGTGAGCGTACCAGCTGCAAATGCTAATACATGCATAAAGCACTTCCTAATATTCGGTACACGTGACAAACGTTTTTTATTGCTGAGGCATGTTCACGGTAATATTATGATTTGGATTTCGCATTCGCCTTTTGTTCGACATAACAGAAGACGAAGGGCTTGAGAAGGAACGATGACTAAAGGGGAGTACAAAAGGGTCGATACTGAAGCTGTGCATGCTGAATATTCACAGATAAAAGTGGTAGATTTCTTAAGAGGTGTGGGGCTTCCAAATTTGAGTAACACGAGTGAAGAAAAATAAAAAGCACGAAGCGATGAAATAATCTTCAATCTTAAAATGCAAGTAAAAGAACAGCTAAATGAAATAGGTGGCTCAAAACTAGGTGAGATACTAAAAATTTTTGATATGAAAGTTCCTCTTGACTGCATTTTGTGCGTACATCTTCAGATAACCCTCATTTGCTAGTCAGCGCTTGAGTCATCATGATCACCTCTTCTGCGAGATGTCAAAATACTAAGGCATCGAACACACAGAACTTGTTTAAGGGTACTATAGGAAAGTGAAATGCTAAGCACACACTTCACAGGTTTCTGCAGTGCCCCGACAAAGAATTCATTGAAACAAAATCCCATCCGCCCCTTGAAAACAAAGAACACAGGGTACAGGAACACCGAGCAAGAAAAACACTACAAAAGCACAAGAAAATGAATGAGAGCTCAGTAATGTCTACTAATCGTTTTCTTCCAGAACGTGATTGAATGATATGCGATATAGTACTGCAATCAACGCTCACGCACGCAACAAACTTCAGACGTGTTTAATAAAAGGTTGGAAAGCCAGGAGGAGCGCTCACTTATTTACAAATAGATACTGTTTGTCCGGGATACTAGTTTTTTGGGAAACTGCAACGCTATCTACCACTCACACATGATGTAAGAGGTAGGGATGGTGTAGGTGACCCTTATTTTTATTAACTCAATCGAATTAAGCTGTTTCTTAACAGAACCGACGTTTCTTCAGGACAGAAAAGAAATGAGCATACAGCTTGAAGCAACAATTTATCACACAACTATGCTTGACAAGATAATGGCCAAAACCCTGAGGGCGCATATAGTGCCCTCTCACTTTAGAACGTGCTTTTCCGCTGTTGTAAAGGAAAGAAAAGAACCGAACATGTTCTGATTACATTCAGCTGCTTTTCGGCACTGTATTTAGAAAAAGAAAATGTCGAGAAATGAAATCATTCGCAGGGTTCACTATGCTTTGAACTAATCTAGTATTTTATTATCGTGGGAAATTGACATCCTCTGTGGTTAATGGCGGGTTAAGGAAATGCTCTTGCGACTCACTGTTCAGTTCGAATTTCCGAAAAGTTTTTTATAGGTAAGGAAATATTATTCAGTCTTATGTGGGTTTCCTCATTATTATTCTCTTACCTTGCAAGCTCCATAGAAAACTGTAAGCACTAATAAAACCTAAGTACCGTGTACCAGAGTACTTCATTACTTCATTAAGCACACTCTCAAATTTTATTGCCATGGGTGGAGTAGACGTCTCGCAGCGATGTGAAGACCCACAAGAATGAACACAGGGGCAAACATTACTGAACCTGCTGTACGTGTTACTTAGGCTAAACTGACTATTCTCCTTCTCCGGCGAAGTTGCCCTGCGCTTCGCTCAAGCAGGTGCACTGGTGCGCACGAAAGTAAAGAGGCTTTACCATTCTGTTACAAGCGCTCACCGCGAACCATTAACGCTCTGGCCAATCATCGAGACTTAGGAAATGCAAATGGCGCGAGTAAAGTGTAGTGAGCATGACGCAAGCAGCTCGTACCTTTCTCCGCCTTTTGTTCAGGCTCGAGCGGCTAACAGCGCGCACACTTGCTTACCAATGCTGTCCGATCCTTGAAATGACTCCATAGTGTTCTCAAGTAGGCCGCGTAGTCCACTTCGGGGACTGGCTCATCTGGTGAATACCCCTTCACTACCCGATCTTCGATGACCGGCGCATCATCCTCGTCGCGGGCCATGTTTCTCGGCGGCTCTCAAAGGTGCGTGCGGTCGCTCAGTCGCAATCCCAGCTGCAAGGAAAATGCGCTCTTTTTTTCTGGGGTGTCTGCGAGGTTTCTTCTCGCTGGCTGACGCAACGCTGCTTCCTCCTAGCGCTTAATAGTCCACAACCAGGCGGTTTTGTTCTGCCGCAAAGAAGGCCAGCCTCGGCACACGCAACAACAAACACCCCTCTGCTTCAAGGTTGTCGCCAGCCTTCCGTGCCGATCTTTCTGCGACGAACTGCCAGCAATCTGTTTCTGGTTCTCGACGCAACCTCGTCCAGTGGGACTGCCCAATTACAAAGGCAGTTAGCTAGCGCAGTCGGGATGGTTGCCTGGCGCTTGCACACAACAAAGAAGTGGAAGCTTGCGAAAGGAGGAGGAGCAACCGAAGAGGGGAGATTGCAGGGGACGAAAGAGGCACGGTATCCTGAACTACTCGAAAGATAGGGGTCGAGATAGCGCCTGATGACAGGGCCCGCTTGCCTGACCTGGCACTTGGAAGAAGCTAGGCGAGGTAAATACTAAAGTTGGTGCATTTTCAGGGAACAAGAAAATTGATAAAAACTCGACGAGTGCAGCACGTGCTATCTAACGAGTTTTAGATTACTCAAGGAAACCTAAACGACACCGATGAAACTGGGAGGATTATCATGAGAAGTTCATTCATAGCCTATAAAGAATAGGGATATTCGAAATTGCGTTATTAGCTCCA
>JAJIZL010035442.1:0-10943 GCA_023969395.1 Amblyomma maculatum
ATACGTCACTATATATATATAGTGACGTATCCGTAAGCTAAGTAACATCTTGTATAATTTCACAGCCTAATTCCAAAGCTAAGTAACATCTTGTATAATAGCCTAATTCCAAACATAACGTTTCCGCGCAAGATGCTGTAAAGTTATTTGCTGTTACTTAGCTTACGGATACGTCACTATATATATATAGTGACGTATCCGTAAGCTAAGTAACATCTTGTATAATTTCACAGCCTAATTCCAAACATCAACGTTTCCGCGCAAGATGCTGTAAAGTCATTTGCTTTTTGCCACTAAAAAACTGCATGTGTGTGGGCGCGCGTGTGTGCAAATAACGTGTGTGCGTGTGTGCAATTGGTAAACGACACAGCAAATCTTCAGCACTCCCTCCGCTGCCGCTCAAGCCAAACCAGCCCACACACCACAGCTAGGGAAAAAGAAGAAAGGAAGCGTGCATACTGCTTTACCGAGGGCAGCTCCAAGCCGTCACTCGTTTGAAACCACGCTGTCTACGTTGGCTAGCCTGCCCCCCCCCCCTCCTTTCAACCTCTCCCCACTAATAGGAAAAAAATACAGACGAAAGCGTGCGTGCTGTTAAGTGCGGACGGCTAGATGCTCTCCCTCCGCCAGCTCGAAGCCGCGCTCCGACGGCCAAGCGCTTTTCTCACTGCCCCAGTAGAATAAAAAAGCAAACGAAAAAAAAACGTCGACAGGACACGCAGAAATGACGCAGTAGCCCCACGTCACTTTTGTGTCACGTGATTGCGCGTTCACGGTGTGCAAAAATACCCCCCCCCCCCGGCCGAGCACTTTGAACCAGCCACAAGTCATGCGCAATACACGTTTTTTTTTTGTAACAAAGTTGACAAGCCTAATATATTCCCAGTAAAAAACAAAACACACCAATTGACTCCAATTGGCATTACCAATAGGAATCAATTGGAACTATTTGGAAAAATCTTCATTCCAATTGGTTACGATTGAGTGAGAGGAGAAACCAATTGATTCCAATCGTACTTGTCAATGGGAATGAACTAGACCAGTTGGGAAATATACTGACTCCAATTGGTTATGACTGAGTCAGGATTGATGCCAATTGAGTCCAATTGGACTTCCAAATTGGAACCATTTGGGAAAAACAGTTGATTTTGCCAATAGGCCCAACTGGTCTGCCTAACTGTGCCCAAAATATCCATGGGAATATTTGCACATTTGACAAAAGCGGCAGAATATTTATGGTTTTTATATTAAGAGCTGTCAAGACTGTAATCTGCAGAATTGTATGCATGATTTGCGCTTTTCTGCAGTTTAAACTAAATGCAAAAAATTAAAGAGGGCATGCACTTTGGACCCCTAAAGTGCGATGAGGCGAATGCCGCGGTGGATCGTAGCCCTCCACTACGGCACTTTCATCATCTCTTCTTTCACTCCCACCTTCCTCCCTTCCTTTACAGTGTGGCACATGCGTCCGCGGAGAATTTTGACACATACTGTGCCTTTTCTATCCTGTAAATCAATTTCAAACACCGCTGATACCTGCTGTATTAACGCCTCCTAGACATATGGGTCTGCTTCTGTTTGCTGTGTGGTGCGGCGTTCGAGGAAGTGGCAAATGAAAGGCGCCGCACGGGCGCAGCTGGATCGGACGGCCAGCGGGGTCAGCTTCGTATATGCATGAATCGTCTGGTGACGTCATGACAAGTCGTGAAGGCACATCGCGCGCCCCTTGTGGAACGCAACCAGCATTTCATTGAACGCATCAAAGTTCACCGACGTTCTATAATTCGTTTACAGGAAAGGAAAAGCGCAATATCTGTCACTTGCGGAATTCCGCTATCATCCTCATGGTAGACAAGGGGAATTATGAAGATGCACGATCCGGTGCGTGGCGCAATTGGTAATGCGCTTGGCGGGGGGATCCAAGGAACGGAGGTTCGATTCCCGGTGGAGACAAGGTTTATTAATTTATTTTTAACTCTCGAAATTGCGATTTCGCCGTGGCGGTGCTCCGAGGAGGCACAGAATGACCTTGAGCCGTTGCCTAGCAACCGGCGTAGCTGGCACAGATTTCTGTCCGCTGAATGTGTCCGCAGCTGTTTTGAGTGATTGAGAAGTGGTAAATGTTACTGAGTGGTGTCAATCAACAGAGGTTGACGTAATGTTGTGTCCGAATAAATAATTAGGCCAGTAAGTTAATTAGGTATATAATAACAATAATAACCGGTTCACAGGAAGGGAAAGGCGCAGTATCTGTCACACTTGTTCTTATAAACACCTGATCCGCGCCTTAAGGGAAGGGAGGAAGGTGGGAGTGAAACCAGAAAGAGAGAAAGGGGTGCCGTAGTGGAGTGCTCTGGAGCAATTTTGACCGCCTGGGGATCTTTAACGTGTACTGAAATCGCACAGCACACGGAGCCACTTCGTTTCGCCTTCATCGAGTCGAAAAAGGGCATAGTGTAAAACAGGTATTGGGTTCTGATATGTTCAGCGCCTATTGCTGAAAATAACGACGACAAGCATGTTCAAGGCGCGTGACGGGCAGGAAAGAAAACGACAACGAAGCTCGCTTCAACGCTCGTACGTGTGCTCCCATCAAATCATTTTTTTTATGCAAGTATATTAAAAAAAACACTTCTTTGCTACCCAATTCTTGGCCGATCCCCCTCTGTGGGTATGTGCCATAAGTTATTTGGACAACAACAACAACGACACGTCTCACGACTGATCGCAGAACGTTCTATTGACTGTTGACGACGTATCGCCCTGTTCAAGGTCTTCTACAACAAGTGGTGGGGGTGCCAGCAATCCCGTCAACCTGGAGCTTCGCAGCCGAGCTTTGCCTACCACATCCGCAATGCCTGAGACCGCCAGCCAACCGCCAACCCCATCGCCTGTCATCTGTCCCGGTGCAGCGCGTCAGCGCGACCCAGCCATCTTCAGCGGCACTTGTTGTACGCGTAAGTGCGTACAACAAGTGGGACGACACCGTGAAGCTCACCAACGTCATTTTCTATTTGAGCGACGTTGCCAATCTATGGTTTCGCAACCATGAGAGTGACATTTCTACCTGGACGGCTCTCAAGACCAGCCTGACCGAAGTTTTTGGCCGTCCCGCTATACGTAAGCTTCGCGCCGAGCAACGCTTGCAAAGTCGGGCACAACAAACCGGCGAAAACTTCACCAGTTTCATAGAAGATGTCGTAGACCTCTGCAAGCGCGTAAACCCTACCATGAGCGAAGTCGAGAAGATCGAACACATTATGCAAGGCATTGACGATGACGCCTTCCATATGCTCGTCGCCCAAAACCCCCAAACTGTGTCCGACGTTATGAGCTTCTGCCAAAGCTTCGATGAGCTCTGCAAGAGGCTGCTTTCCACACGACGTGCTGGCCTTCAGCAGGCCACTCTTTCCAGCTTGGCTCTCTCCGGGGACGGTGCCCAGGACCAGCAGTTGCTAATTCAGCACATTCAACAGTTTGTTCGTGAGGAAGTCGCACGCCAGCTTTCCTTGTCCACCTTCACTTGCACGCCAGCACCTGCGCCTGCGCCGCCGCTCACTCCCACTCTTCAGCGTGTCATACAAGAGCAGGTCGCTGAGGTTCTGCCTTCACCTCAGCAGCCGTTGGTGGCGGCTCCTCTCACGTACGCTGATGTTTTGGTGCGGCCAAACATCCCCGTGCCCCTGCCCTACCACTTTACTTCGTGGCCAGTCACTGGGTAGTCCTGCTTTGCTCGCCCACCTATCCCTTCGGCGATACCATCTCCGGCCTTCACATCAGCGCCATAACACCTATTCCTGTCGCCACTGCATCATCCCTCGAAGTTTTCCACCGGTCCATCGACGCTGGCCTGACGCCCTTACAACGAGCCCAGCTTGTCGCCATCCTACAACGTTTCGCGGCTTCGTTCGACTCCCAGCAACATTCGTTGGGGCTCACAACTACCGTTACTCACCGTATTGATACCGGCACCCATTCCCCTTTGCGCCAGCGTCCGTACCGTGTTTCAGCCGCCGAGCGACGCATTATTGACGAACAGATGACCGACATGCTCCAGCGCAACGTGATCCAACCGTCGCACAGCCCTTGGGCGTCTCCGGTCGTCCTGGTCAAGAAAAAAGACGGTTCCATCCGATTCTGTATAGATTACCGCCGACTGAACAAGATCACGCACAAGGACGTTTATCCTCTCACTCGTATCGACGACGCCCTTGACTGCCTGCAGGGAGCTGAGTTCTTTTCGTCAATAGACCTGCGTTCCGGCTACTGGCAGGTGCCAATGGAAGAGGCCGATCGCCCAAAAACCGCTTTCGTCACATCCGATGGGCTCTATGAGTTTAATGTCATGCCATTCGGACTGTGCAATGCCCCTGCCACATTCGAACGCATGATGGACAACCTACTCAGAGGGCTCAAATGGCACACTTGCCTTTGTTACCTTGACGACGTTGTCATCTTTTCTCCAGATTTTCCATCTCACCTCCAGCGCCTTGAGACAGTTCTGCGATGCCTGACCGACGCTGGCCTCCAATTAAATTTAAAGAAGTGCCGTTTCGGAGCACGGCAGCTAACCATACTCGGACATGTCGTCTCCAAGGATGGCGTTCTTCTCAAGCCAACTAATGTGAAAGAACTCCGCAGCTTTTCCGCCGCTTCGTTCGCCATTTCGCCACAATCATCAACCCTCTCACCAAGCTTCTGTCCAGCCACGATCTTTCAGCCTGGTCTCCGCGCTGTGATGATGCCTTCGCGACACTCCGCCACCTTCTGACGACTCCGCCAATCCTGCGTCATTGCGACCCTTCTTCCACGGAAATCCACACTGATGCCAGCGGCGTCGGCCTCGGCGCAGTACTCGCTCAGCGGAAGTCTGGCTTTGATGAGTACGTTGTCGATTACGCAAGTCGGACCCTAACAAAAGCTGAAGCAAACTATTCCGTCACCGAGAAAGAGTGTCTCGCTATTCTCTGGGCAATAGCGCCCCTACTTGTATGGCCGTTCTTTTGATGTCGTCACCGATCATCACTCTCTCTGCTGGCTGTCTTTTTTGAAAGATCCTTCTGGTCGACTGGCCCGTTGGGCTGTGAGGCTCCAAGAATACGACATTAACGTCATCTATCGCTCTGGCCGTAAACATGCCGATGCTGATGCTCTCTCACGTTCTCCCTTTCCGTCTGAAGCCACTCCTGCTATATCCGTTCTACATCCCACCGACATGCCCACCGATATGACTTCCTAGCAACGCAAAGACGCATGGATCGCTTCACTCCTGGATTTTTTATCTGGCCGCGCTTCACGACCTCCTTGCCGCGCTCTCCGTCGCCAGTCTCACCATTTCGCCATCAGAGACGAGCTCCTCTACCGTAGGAATTACCTTCCGGATGGTAGAAAGTGGCTGCTTGTAATTCCGACCCATCTACGCTCCGTGATTAATTGCTCCCATTACCACGACGATCCCCGGTGTGCCCACGCCGGCGTATTAAAAACCTTCACTCGCCTGCGACAGCGGTACTACTGGCGTGGGATGTACCGTTATGTTCGTCGGTTCGTCCAGTCCTGCCAGGAGTGTCAGCGCCGAAAACACCCACCTCGCCAACCCGCCGCTCCTCTGCAGCCGCTGACCTGCCCAGCTCAGCCCTTTGAGCGTGTTGGAATAGACCTATACGGCCCGCTTCCTAGCACATCAACAGGCAATCGCTGGATCATCGTTGCAATCGATAATCTCACACGCTACGCCGAAACGGCGCCTTTGACATCTGCTACAGCCCAAGACATTGCCTCCTTCATCCTCCATCACATAATTCTTCGCCACGGGGCTCCCAAAGAATTGCTGAGTGACAGAGGTCCCGCTTTCCTTTCTGAAGTTGTCGAAGGTGTTCTTAGAGAATGCAAAATCGTTCACCGCGCCACCTCCGCGTACCATTCGCAAAGAAAGCATGGGCGACATGCTAGCAATGTATGTCGCTTCCGACCACTCCATCTGGGACCGCGTTCTTCCATTCATCACATTCGCTTATAACTCTGCCACACAAGCAACCACCGGTTTCTCGCCGTACTTCCTCCTGTACGGTCGTGAGCCCTCTTGTACCATGGACACCATTCTCCCTTACCGACCGGATTCTTCCGAATTCACGACTGTTTCACAAGCTGCAACTTATGCCGAAGAATGCCGCCAGCTTGCCCGGTCCTTCACTCACGCCCAGCAACAGCAGAAAACCACCCGAGATCAATCTGCACTTCTTCCTACTTACCGTACAGACTCTTTGGTCTGGCTATGGGTGCCTTCCTCCAGTCCCGGCCTTTCATCCAAACTTCTGAGCAAGTATCAGGGCCCCTACCGTATTGTCAAGCATACATCCCCCGTCAATTATCTCATCGAACCCCTTACGCCATCCACTGACCACCGTCGCCGAAATCGTGAAATAGTACACAGTAACCGCCTGAAACCTTACTACAATCCGGCTATCGTCACATCGCCATGAGCCGCCAGGATTGCGTCTTTTCGCCCGGGGGAAGTTGTAAAACAGGTATTGGGCTCTGATATGTTCAGCGCCTATTGCTGAAAAGAACGACGACAAGCATGTTCAACGCGCGTGACGGGCAGGAAAGAAAACGACAACGAAGCTCGCTTCAACGCTCGTACGTGTGCTGACACGTCTCACGACTGATCGCAGAACGTTCTATTGACTGTTGACGTATCGCCCTGTTCAAGGCCTTCTACAACAATAGGGAGGGACTGGCGCGCAATTTGAAAGTACCAAAGACTAAAATGGGTACACAAAAACTGAATTAAGGTGACGTCAAGGATGCGACGTCACGCAACCGGAAGTAGAGCCAAAAAAAAAAAAAAGGGCATAGGAAGGGATTGGCGCCCAATTTGAAAGTACCAAAGACTAAAATAGTTAATTGAATGAATGAATGAAACTATTTCCGCCGAAAAGGAGCCTTTCATCTCCCGCCTCCGGCACGCAGGCCGGGGGGTATGTCAGGAGGGCCCCGCAGGCTTAGATCAGGTGTGGTTACAAGAACTCTTCACGGCCTCAGCCGCCAAGGTGGGTCGCGTGCCGCTGAACGATGGGATCTCCGCTCCGCTGCCAAACCTCCCATGCTTGTGTACTGTCAATGTGAATGCCGGCGCCTGAGGAGTCGGCGCATCATTCCGATATTATATGATCTGGCGTGCCTTTTTGGCCGCAATTTTTAAATTTTGAATCTTCTTCCTCCCCGGTCTGTGTTAAAAAAAACCCAGACCGGACAAATGTTACCGGTTTGTAATCACCTTCAGATGCGTGCTTCATTGTTAGTGAGAGACCGATCTGGGGTAGGGTAGGCTTTTCGATCTAGTTTGTAAGATTCAGTGATCTCATTGTATGTGATTGCGCAATCTTTAATTCCCTTGCATTCGGACTGTTCTACCTATGCCCGGTGGTAGAGATCTCGGGCCAGCAGATGCGCAGCTTCGTTGCCAGGGACAGCCTCATGTGCTGGTATCCATATGACAGATATGGTTCTAGTAATGGGATTTGTGAGAAGAATCTTTTTGGCCTCCTCTGAGATCCGTCCATTTGCAAAATTCCAGACAGCCGTTGTGCTGTCGGTGATTATAGTCTTGACCTGTGTGCCAGTGCATGCGAGCGCTATTGCGACCTCTTCAGCTGTGCTAATGTCACGGGTGCGTGTTGAGGCCGCAATTTTAGGTGCACCTTCTCCATTTACTACTGCCGAGACGGCTGCTCCGTGTCGTCCGCATGATGCGTCTACATAAGCAACTTCCTCGACTGCTTTGTGTTTCATTCTTTTAGTGATTGCTTTGGTTCTGTGTTCTCAGCGTTCTTTGTTGTAGCCCGGGTGCATGTTTCGAGGTAAGGGTGGTACCAGTATGTGTTCCCTTATGTTGGTTGGGATAGATGTTTTCGTCAGTGGGCCTCTGTTTGATTGGAGTCCGACCCAGTTTAGAATGGTTCTGCCTGTCCCCGTCTTACTTAGTCTTTCCATCCAGTTGAGCGATTCTGACTGCTTCAGTGAGCTCTTGCCGTGTATTATGGATTCCCATTTTCTCCAGCTTCTCTGTTGACGTGGAGATAAGGAGGCCTAGTGCGCGTTTGGCGCATTTTCGAATTATGACGTCGATTATTTCACATTCTATCCTTTTGAGGTTGTGAAAAGGTGTGGCATAACATATGCGACTGATGATGTAGGCCTGCGTCATTTTGAGTAGACTACGTTCCTTGAGACCGTGTCCTCTAAGCGGTACTCTTCTGAATATGCCCGTAACTTGGGCTGCGTAGTTCTCTAACTTTTTGATGGTGTTTGTGTTCTGCCATCTTGCTTGGAGGACCATTTCTAAGATTCCAATTTCCTCTACTTGTGAGACCGGGTAGTTTTCAACATTTAATTTTATGTCTGCTTTATTTTTTTTATTTTTGGGGTTGTAGATGAATAGTTCTGACTTTTGCGGTGAGCAGGATAGACCGCCTTCCGCATGCGTACTCAACCACCTTATTTACGGCAGCCTGGCGTTTGTTCTCTATCTCTGCGTCGCTACCTTTATTTATCCAGAGATATATGTCATATGCTTACATGCTAAATTATAAGTCCGGTATTTGCTTGTTGTGGTGGTAGCCCCCTCATAGCAATGTTAAATAGAAAGGGAGACAAGACAGAACCTTGTGGCATTCCCTTGTTACCCAAGATGACTGAGGGTGATTTGGCGCTAAGTCAGTCAATTAGGGTGACGTCACGCAATTGAAAGTAGAGCCGAAAAAGGGCATAGGAAAGGTTTGGTTTGGTTTGGTTTGTGGGGTTTAACGTCCCAAAGCAACTGAGGCTATGAGAGACGCTGTAGTGCAGGACTCCGGAAATTTCGACCACCTGGGGTTCTTTAACGTGCACTGACATCGCACAGCACACGATTGGCGCTCAATTTGAAAGTACAAAAGACTAAAATGGGTTGATCAAGAAGAGAATTAATGTGACGTAGAGGATGTGGCTCGCGCAACCTGAAGTAGAGCCGAAAAAAGGAATAGGCAGGGATTGGCGCGTAATTTGAAAGTACCAAAGACTAAAATGGGTAAACAAGAAGTGAATTAATGTGACGTGGAAGGTGTGGCGTCACGCAACCGGAAGTAAGTGAAAGAAAAGGACATAGTAACGGATTGGGGCGCAATTTGCAAGTGCCAAAGACTAAAATGGTTAAGCGGGTGAATTAATGTGTCGTCAAGGATGTGACGTCACTACTAAAGACTAAAATGGGTGAACAAGAAGAGGTTAAGGTAGGCGACTGGCGAGGACGGACGTATGTCTCTAGGCTCCGCCTAATCCGTTTCCATCGGTGATCTGCTTCATCACACTCTCCTGCTTTTCCCTCTCGTGAATCAGCGGTGTGTGCCCTAACTGCATCCACGATCTTATGTTCTGCAAAGGATTTTCGTGACTTTTTACGTATTTTGTGCCGGACCTGAACCGCGGCGACACAGTGCACGTGGGTGGCCAGCGGCTCCGCTATGTTGGAGACGCCAGCGTCGGAAGAAGCCGGCTCCTCGCCTCGCAACCAAGCAATTGTGACGCTGCTATGGACGCACAATAATTTTCGGCCAGGATAGGCGTAGATGACTGGAAAATCAGGCTCAGAAGGAAACATGTTCCTGAGAAACGAGCGGAAAAAATTAAAGCGGCGAATGACGCGAGAGCGACGAAGCTGCTAGCAAAGAAGACACTCAAGGAAGCGAAAACCTCAATTGTCCGGACTTTCCCGGTACCTAAAGAGTGGGCGAAGATCGTACTTAGACCTCAGGGAGGCATAGAAAAGAGAGACTCAAAGGCTACGGGTTGGCAGAGCTCACCGATGTCATCGCTAGAGCCGCGGTTATGCGCGAAGGGGAAATGCAAGGTGATCAAATAACGACCAATTCTAAGAATCAAACCATTCTGATCGCCACGGCATCGGAGGAAAGAGCAAGAAGGTACCAAGTCATGGTGGCCCTCCGGCATAAAGAGGGCACATCCCCGGCCACAGCCTGCCTTGTGACGCCAGATACATTCGGAAAGGGGGCTATCTACGGATTCCCACCGGGCCTCTCGGACCAAGAAATCTTGAATATCCTGAATAGATCAGTAAATCCAGCCATTGTGTCAGCTAGACGGCTGGGAGAGGACACAGGCACGTTACTGTAATTCATAGAAGACACGGTATCCTGGACAGTGAACTTCAAGGCAACGCCACTCAAGTGCAAACTATTCAAAAAGAAATACTAAGTGTGCGCCACATGCGGGCAATTCGGGCATAGGGCTGACGTCTGCCCAAATCCCGAGATGCGCAAATACCGAGGATGCGGAGTTAAAAATCCCTTACCGGATCATACCACCCCCAAATGTGCACTCTGTCAGGGGCACCACCCCCTTCGGGACAAAAGCTGCATCAAGATCTACAGGACCTCATACATAGTCAAAAGCAAACTCTAGGAAAAAAAAACTGAGAGAACAAGATACCGCCTCTAAGCAGGGGCATATTCCTCTAAGGAACAAGTTCGAGACCCTCAGAACTAAGGAAGCATGCTCCATCTCCCTCTCCCGCGGCCACTCCAAGTCTGCCACCAGGCCAGGGCCAGCAGTCAAGATCGCCATACCGGGGATGGCGGACGCTACACCCGGGCCGGAACTTGGCGCCAGAGCAGGGGCCCGACCACGCAAAACTCCACAGCAAGCCAGGGCGAACTTCTGATCACTCATACGGGACCCAGCGGACCCATGGTGCCTCAAGAAGAATAGTACCTTGACAGGAGGTAAAGACCCGCAGGTAACTGATACAGGGAGTCTTGAAGTAAAATAGAAAGACTAATAAGGGATAATCGTTCAGAAATTAGAAAAAATTGAGCAAGAAAATGCAGAGTTGAGGGAAGGACTGATCAAGGTAGAAAATAATGAGATGAGGGAACTTTCCCCAT
>JAJIZL010035442.1:16829-31359 GCA_023969395.1 Amblyomma maculatum
TAACTGTTTTGTTGCGCGCCAATCCCTTTCTATGCCCTTTTTGTCTCTACTTACGGTTGCGTGGCGTCACATCCTTAACGTCACCCTAATGGACTGACTTAAAATTAACTATTTTAGTCTGATGCATTCAAATTCCGCGTCAATCCCTTACTATGCCCTTTTGTCTCTACTTCCGGTTGCGTGACGTCACATTAATTCACTTGTTTACGTGCCCATTTTAGTCTTTGGTACTTTCAAATTCGCATTAACCCCGCCGGGGTGGCGCAGTGGTTACGGCGCTCTACTACTGTTTCCAAGGGAGCGGGATCGCATCCCGGCCTCGGCGGCCGCTTTTCGATGGACGATGGAGGCGAAAAGTAAGGCGCCCGTGTGCTGTGCGATGTCAGTGCACGTTAAAGAACCCCAGGTGGTCGAAATTTCCGGAGTCCTCTACTACGGCGTCTCTCATAGCCTGAGTCGCTTTGGGAAGTTAAACACCACAAACCGAACCAAACCGATTCTTTCGCATTACTCAAATGCAGATTCTGCAGTCCTCTTTAATTTTTTTCACCCACGTCCGCTTGCTACGGCTCTTGTATTTGTGTTCTGTTGATTTGTCGTGTATAATTACTCGGGCTGATTAAAGCTTGTTCGAGTGCGCAACTCGTGTTTGTCCCCTCTGACCCGAACCTGCTGCAGTGGCGACTTCTCACATCGCGGGTTGGGGGTCCCAGCACTGTCTGTTATAGGGCTGGCACGCCGGGGCTAGGAGGCGACTGCAGCGTCGTGCCCCCTTTGGCGCATTATCCTCAAGAGTAACCCCCATAACTGTTATCGGAAAAGCGTGCTCCATTTCTCTGTCCTGACTCCTGGCCTTCCAAAATTCCCGTCAAGCGCTCTGCTTTATCTGAAAGCTTGTATTCCCGACTTAATCTCCCGCTTCCAACAAATCACGGCACAAACTTTCATCAGGTCGCTAGACCCGGCCTCTGAAGTCATTCCTCCCATTTTTGCATCTCAACCGACCTTATTCTTATCTGATGATTGGCCACGCTATAAAGAGCCACAAGTTGCGGTAACACAGAAACGTTCAGCACCAACCAGTGTCGACCTGAGTCCTTTGCAATGGGTTGATGACACGCAGGCCACAGTGGACTCTCACTATGTCGACATTTTCCACTCCCATGCAAAATATATGTCTGCAAACATTTTAAACAATCTTTTTCTGATCACCTAAAAAAACATCTTCATTACAGTGTTATCTCTGCAGGTGCCTCAGTCAGCCACGAAAAAGCTGCAGTTGGTATACGTTCACAGGATTTGACATGGAGTTATTCTGTCCGTATCCCAGACTATATTCCGATATTCTTTTGCGGAATGTTTAGCTCTTGGGTTGGCTCTGCACAAAATTCCAAGCCATGTATCACAAGTAATCATTCTAGCCGATTGCTTATCCGTGTTAACCTTGCTTGAAACTTTCACAAAAATATTTCTTGAGTTGATTCCTGTGTGTGTTTTTTTTTTTTTTTTTGCTCCACATAATTTGAAAGAAGTCCGTTTTTTTCTGTGTTCCTGACCATGCGGCGTTCTTCAAATTAAGTTGCTCATAAATTAGCAAGATCGGCCTTTAATGTGTCTGTAGCATATCCCGTCCCTAATTATAGTATATTGGCGATTTCCAGGTTCAAGCTGCTCCAGCATACATCACCCAGGCTGCGGGGTCCCTTACTGAATATCACGGATGATAAGATTTATCACATAGTTGGAATGTCCATTTATGTAAAATCAGACAATGCGAGGTAAAAATAACGCTGTTGCGGTGCAGAATTCGGGGCTCGAATTTATATTTATGCAGATGTGGGTGGACACCAGCAAACCCATGTGCATCATGTGGAGAAGTCGAATACATCGAACATTTTTTCCTCTTATGCCGGCGGTTCACACATCAGAGAACAGAACATACCTGGATATCTCCCTCTCTAGGTTAGGACTCCCCTTGTCACTACCCGTTATGCTGTCGTTCGGTTCGAGTGCCAAGGAATTTGTGTTGGACACTATTCGTGGAAAATTACATGACTACATTATAGCAACTGGTAAGTTAACCTGTTAACTCTTTTCGAAATTCTTCCAGTTTATTTTTTTCTATAAAAATTGTTTTGATTGATATTATTTTATAATCACAATTCTTATTGTTATAATTCTTTACAATCTCGCTTTACGACAAACTCGTGCCTGTAAATGAGTTTGTGGACAACACACACTTTGGCCAATTCCCCATGTGGGTACATACCATTTTTCAAGAGGCCAAGAACAACAACAACAACGCATGGCTAGAAGCCGAAGAAGAAGAGCTGGAACGTAGGCTGGCAGCAAGGGAACAGGAGTGGGAAGCAAAATTTGCGAAGAAGCGGAAAGAAATCCAGAGGCTAGACGCTGAACTAGAGGTTCTTGAGCTCAGACTTGAGATGAAGTGAATAAGGGCCGTCCAAGATGGCAGAGCTGTAACCTCGGAGGACAGAAATGGCGAGAAAGTAGAGTGCCAAGATCAATGACGAGAAGTTTTTTTAGTAACGTTTATTGCCTTAGGACATAAAGGAATATGTAAAAAGAAAATTAAACTGGGTATTAAATGAAAGTAAAAAGGTTTGGCTTTCTAATAAAGTTTAAGAGGAAACCATGATAAGACCCCTCCGTCCAAGCAATGTAAGATGGGTTGTTCGGCGAAAGGCCCACTGCTGTCAGATGCCGAACTCTCGTCATTTTCAGTGCCGGGCAAGCCCACAAGTGGTAAATATCTGCCTTATTATTTTGTGAGTTGCAGACAGGACACGCTGGACATGGATATAAATATCGCTATTGAGGCCATGTTCGTGTTGCAGCAGGTGTGAGGGCAACCCCGACCCGGATCCTCCGTAGCGCAACCTCCTCTGTGTGGGTAAGGCCGCTGGGGAAGGCTATCGCACATGGAGGGACAAGAGCACATGTGCGGCGCCGAAGGTGCTCCTTTTTTTTTTTTTTTTTTTTGTGAGGAGGAGGGTGGCATCATTCATACTGAGGAAGCGTGGAATTGATGAGGGTAGAGTCACCTGGTGGGTTGCAGAATTTGCAGATCTTTGCGAACTGAGTAGGTCGCGCGGGACCCACTCAATTCGCACGGTTTGCATGCCAGATGTTGCATATTCTGGCAGATTTCTGGGCTGCTACTGACGCGTCGGAGCAGACGTGTTGCTTGAAGGGTGTCACTGCGGATAAAAGATTTGGCTGTAGGCAGTAAGGTAATGTCGGATACAGAGCGAAGCGCGTCTTGGACGGCAAGCAGCTAAGCACAGAAAGAAGAAGGAGGTTCTGCGAATTGGATATCTGGATGTCTTTGTGCCGGCTTACAAGGACAAGTGCAGTTGTCGTTTCACGTCCGTCAATTCTGGCGTCTATATATATACATTTATCGAGCCGTGGGGCAGCCTGGTATTTTGTTCCGTTATCTTTTCACGAAGGGATGATGCCGCATACGATGAGGTCGGTCGATGGAGATCAGTAGGCTTGTTGTCGTTCAGCTTAACAAAATTGCATGGAGGAAGAACTGACGATGGCGGCGACAATGTGGCATAGTAGTAGTAGTAGTATAAAACATTATTCCGCAAAATGGGAAAGGGTTAAGGGGTCGGGGTCTTGAGCTGCAGGTGGTGTTCCTATAGGCATAGGATCCTGCTAGTTCTTGCTGCCTCTTCGACCCGCTAACTAGCGCTAGCTGATCTTGCGGGTCGGAGCTGGACAGAAGCCCCTCCCATTGCTCGACTGACGGGTTTGTAATTTTGGGCTCTATCGGGCACGCCCAACATCCCCATGGGGAGCGGTAGAGTGTGGCTATCTCTCCGCACCACACGCATTCTGGAGTGTATTGCGTAGGTCAAATCTTAATATATATGTAGCGACTTGGGTATGAGCTTGTTTGTAGCCGTCTCCAAGTAGAGTTGCTTTGATGTCTTATGTCACAATAGGGTGTGAGATATAGCATAGGCCCGTAGTGGTCGCGGTGAGTGTAAAAGGGTCGCCTTAGGCTACGACCATCACGGAGCTGCTGTACCAGCTCATCTAATGTGTTTAGCTTAATGTTCTCTTGTAGTGCAAGGAGGAGGATAAACATTTATTTGACGAGGAAAAAGTCGGGCAGCACGGGCTACCGCTCTAGGTGGCCAGGAGTCCTTGGGCTCTGGCGACCTGGGTTGCACGCTCGATGGCCCGGAGTTGGATTTGCGGGTCAGAGCTGAGCATAGCGGCCTCCCACTGCTCGCATGTGGAGAGCTGCAGATCCCGCGGAGGGCTAACTCGTGGACAGGCCCACAGTATGTGGTTTAGGTTGGCCCTCTGTTGGCATAATTTACAATATGGGGTGTATAATGCAGGATATGCATGGGCATAGGTGACAGGATTTGGGAAGGAATGTGTCTGTAATTTTCGCCAGGTGACCTCCTGCGCCTTCGAGAGCGATTTGTGTCCCGGAGGGTATAAGCTACATGTTTGTCGAAAGTATTGGGTAATTTCTTGATATGAAGCCATACGGTCTCTCGCCGACCTCATGAGGGGTTGTCCCACTGCCCGGCTGACGAGTCCTCGGGCGAAATTGTGGGCAGCCTCATTTCCCGGAAGGCAGGAATGTGCTGGTGTCCAGATCAGCTGAATGGGACGGTTTGTCGTCTGAGAGGCAAGCAGCAATTTTAGTGATAGAGGGGATATTCTGCCTTTGCTGTAGTTCCTTATTGCGGTTTTCGAGTCGCTAATAATATGTAGGGCTGAGGTCGAGCTTACCGCAAGGGCGATTGCCGCTTCCTCCGGGTCATTTGTAACGACCGAGCCGGCCGTGAGCAGTTGACCTTGGAAATTTACAGCCACAATCGTGAAGGCACTGCGGTCCGCATGTTCGGCTGCATCGACATAGACAGTGTCTTGTTTGAAGTGGCATTGCTTGTGTAGGTTTTTGGCTCTCTGTACTCGCCTGTCTGAATGAAATTCAGGGTGCATATTCTTCGGGAGAGGTGGAATCTTCAATTGAGCTCGCAGGTTCTTGAACAGGGATATTTTGTCCTGCCTTGCTGCGGGGTAACCAATTAAAAGGGTGTTAAGAATAAAGCGTCCTGACGGTGTGTGGGTTAGCCGTTCGTACTGAGAAGTGAGGTGGGCCTCTACTAGCTCACTGAGAGTGTTGTGTATACTCCCAGCGCATTGAATCGCTCCGTTGGGGTATTTATGGGGAGGCCGAGTGCGGACTTGTACGCCTGTCTGATTAGGGAATCGACACGTTGTGTTTCTGCTGCGCTAAGTTTAAGGTAGGGTAGTGTGTAAGTAATTCTACTAATGAAGAATGCCTGGACCAGACGGAGGAGATGTGTTTCTTTCATGCAGAGTATCGGTTGGCGATTCGGTGTATAAGGCGCACTGTCTGAGAGACAGTGCCCTTGAGGCGATTGAGGGACTCTGTGTTTCGGCCGTTGTTCTGGATGTTAATTCCAAGAACCCGTATAGAAGATACCTCTGGCATAGGTTGTCCCTTAGCGTACACCCGGATTTGGGGATAACCCCCAGCGCCTGATTTGCCACGCTTGAGAAGTTCAGATTTTGTGGGGGAGCAGGAGAGGCCCGCACTCTCCACATTCCGTAACAGTGTCCACAGCTAGTTGTAAAGTTTCTTCAATTTCTCCGTCATTACCGGATGACACCCAGAGTGTTATATCATCGGCGTATAACGTATGGGACAGATTTGGTATACGGTTGTGTTTGTCTGGGAGTGGTAAGGGTGACAAATTAAAGAGAAAGGGAGACAGCACGGACCCCTGTGGGGTGCCGCGGCTGCCAAGTGTTATAGTGTGAGATTTGATGGCTCCAAAATTTAGTTCTGCCGTTCGGCCCGTAAGAAAATCCCGAATGTAGTTGAAGGTCCTACGACCGGGATTTATTGAGTGAAGGTTGGTAAGTATAGCCTCATGTGCTACATTGTCAAACGCCTTGGCTAAGTCTAGACCTAGAATAGCCTTGGTACCTGAGCGACTGATGTGATGCGGGGTAGACAAGTGATGGTGCTCATAGCCTCTCTATTGACTGCTTTCAGACAATTCTATTGAGCTCTTGTCAAGTGCTGAAACTGTGCTTGATAAATGAGGCGTGGCTGCAGAACCGTTGTCATCAAATGTCGTGCAACGTGGGAGCGAGTGCCACCGGATTTATGAGCAATACGTCTGATTAGGCCCAAGGTCTGCATCGCCTGCTTTTTAGCCTGACAAAGCCAGGCGGTCCCTGTTCCCGACTGGTGGATCGACAATCCCAGAATTTTCAATGTCGGACTTTAGGGAACTGCGATTCCAGACAGTTGGAGACGGATCGGCGTCGCAGCGAGTTTACGGCGGCCCCAGCGGTTGGTCGTGGAAAGCTCTTGGCCGACAAATTTAACATAATTGGCAGTAATATTCAAGGCTGACTGTAAGGCCACTGCTTGAGGTCATGGTGTGTACTCCACACTGTGATATCATCAGCATAGAGCACACATTTAACATCATGGATATTATGTAAGCGCATGCAAGGGGAATGAAGGCAATGTTAAATAACGTTGGTGACGGTACCGAGCCCTGGGGTACACCGCGAACAGAGACAAATGATCCGATGGTGTCGCCATTAATCCGTGTTTCAAATGTTCTGTTTTCAAGGAAGGATATTACGAAACAGCGTATCCTAAGGGAGAAATGGAGCTTGGCCAATACAATTCCAAATGGCGGCATGGGTAATGTTATTATACGCCTTTTCGACATCCATCGCGAGAATGGTACGTACACTGCGGCTGCGGGTTGAAGACAGAATTTGCGAGGCCAAAACAGTCAGCCACGGTGCAGTCAGCCCATCTTCAATGCTATATGGATGGACGGAAGCCTATTTGTGCGAAGTAGTAGAAACAGTGGTGCTTCAGCCACCAGGACAATCGTGCGGTTAACATTTTTTTCTTTCATCTTGTACAGTGTTGACGCGTAGAGAAATAGGACGGAAGTTGCCGAGGTTCGTCGGTGGCTTGCCTTGTTTTGGAATTGGGATCACAATGGCTGATTTCCAAGATCGGTACACAGCTGTGTAGCCACACTTTGTTGATGGTGTCCAGAAGTTGAGGGAGCACAGAGTTACTCAGGTTCTTGTACACTTGATATGGAGTGGCATCCGGACCGGACGATGTCTTTCGTTTAGCCTCATATATTGCCACAAACAAATCAGGCATGAAGAAAGGACTGGCAATACCGTCGGTGTCGTCTGCTGATAGCAGTCTATGTATGCGTGCTGGAGTCTCTGCAACGTTATAAATGGTGGCTGAGGGAGGCAACACATCATACTTCGGAAATCACATATCTCTGCATTTAGCCAACCATCCTATCCCACATGTTTCTTCATGCAGAATTCTAGGCATTAATATTCATGAAAGGTCCAATCAATTAAGTGTCAATTCAGCGATTAGCACGTGCCGCTCCGTTACTCACCTGGTCAGGCGTGTTGTTAAACGCCAAGCCGGATTGCAAGAAAAACAAGCCAGTCAGTTAGTACACGCACTTGCACTAAGCAAAATTTTATACGCTCTTCCTTATTTTGAACTCACACAACAGCAAAACTATAAAAGCTTCATCAGCGCTCAACAGCCTATATAAAGCATCCCTTAACCTCCCTGTAAACACTTCAAACAAGAGGCTCTACGACACAGGCCTTTTTCTTCCCCTCCCCACATTACTCGTTCTCCACAGAGACAGGCAGCTGGCTCGACTGTCTGGCACTTTGCAGGGTTGCTGGCTCCTAGAG
Source organism: Amblyomma maculatum (assembly GCA_023969395.1). Taxonomy (NCBI): domain Eukaryota; kingdom Metazoa; phylum Arthropoda; class Arachnida; order Ixodida; family Ixodidae; genus Amblyomma; species Amblyomma maculatum. The sequence goes on from JAJIZL010035442.1 coordinate 24,630, forward strand.
AAAGCAAATCTGCCTCCTATCAACCTGCCTATCGAAGAATCATCTGCACCCCCTCCCTCCAACATGCGCTTCGCCCCTCTACCCCGTTATATGCCCTCTTGTGTGAATAATGGTCGCAGGGAAGCTCAGGCAGCTCACCACAGTCCTCCCTTATCAACACAGACAGTAGCATATACAGACGCCACCATATTGGACACAGGTTCTGCGGCATAAGTAATCTTCACCCCTTTGGAGGCAGACCTTTTCTTTCATACATGCGGCCCATACAGCAATCCTCCCCCCATCGCTACTCTAGAGATTGTACCTATCATTCATACCATCATGTCCTTCTCTGAACTTCCTCGCACTTCTTCGTACGCCATTTACACTGACTCAATGGCGGCTATTCGGTTGCTGCAGCGTTGGCTAATTCCTTCGGACCTAGAAGCAGCATTACATTACGCCTTACGTTCGTTGGCTCCATCGTCAGTCACGATACGGTGGGTCCCTGGCCATGCAGGGATCACAAGAAATGAGCTGGCTCATCAGCTAGCCCGCGATATTCGCATCCGGGCGCCTGTGATCCCTTGGTCAAGCCTTCCGACGTGGGACGATGCGTTGGCCTATAAACTTACAATTAAGGAACACTGCCGCCAACTAAAAACGTCATTTAGGCACGTACCCCGCCCCCATCGGCATCTCAACGTTGCTCAAGCACATATACTTCGTAGGATTCAAACAAACACTCTTATTACACCTTCCCGACAATTCCATTTCCTTCTTCGTTCAGACCCTTTCTGTTCCAACTGTCCTGCGCTGTATGTCAATCTAGAACACTGCCTCTACTCCTGGGCCAGTCGCCCAGTCCAGTCACTACATCCCCTTCCCTTCACCTCCCTCCTGGAGTGCCTGGCTGTCATCGGCACAGATGGAAGACCAGCTTGCCTTGGTAAACCAGGCGAAGGATATGTTGAGTGCTTAATTTGCGCTCTTAAATAGTGTTTTTCTCTCTCTCATACTTCGGAAAAAACTTCCGTGTCACTTTTGTGGCAAAATCGTCCGGAGACAAGTTAGCTGTGAAGCATGCGGTAGTCGCTGCGCCGGGACAACGGCGACCTTGTTTCGTTGTGCGGAAAGTTCGCCGAAGAGATGCATTTGATGATTTTATATTAAACTGCTCACACCAAGTATGCCAGTGCCGTCGTGCTAGATCCCGTTTATACTTGCAAGCCTTAGCAGTTATATGGTTCACCCTTGTACGTACCTGAGCTCATGTAGGGTCTCGTGAAGCTGCCAGCTGGGCTTGTCGGTGAGCATCCCACAAGTTGAGCAGACCGATGTCAGGAACCGCTGATTGGCATCTGTCCATGTAGTAGTTGTAGCACTGTCTAACACGCATTGTATGCGATCAACAAGACGTGGTGACGACTCCACAGGTAGCTCTTGCAGACGTGCTGGAACTATCCCAGTTTACCAAAGTGCATTCGCGGCGTAACCGGCGGGCTCGCAATAGATGGACACCGATGATGATTGGGTACGAGGGAGTGCCAGGACCAGACACCACGTCAAATCAGGAGCATGTGTGGCCGTGCGGCTGTTGCAAACAGCCTGCGTTGCTGAGCCGGGATGAGTAAATAACGCATTCGCAGAGGCGCACGCCTACCACTGGGGTTTTAAATAGGATACCCTCAATCTTGGTGTGGAGCATTGAAATCGCCTCAGACTATAGAATAGGGCAGCCCGGTGGTGGTTGTGAACTCTTTTATTGCGCCCAAAAACAGGGGACCAGTCAAAGTACCGGTTGCGCTGACTTAGAGAAGGTCGGCGGGGATCCTTTGGGATGCCGCGGCCTCCACCGCGCGTTGGATAAGCCAGCGTTGGTCTGCTGGCTCGGAAGTACACAGGAGAGACTCCCACGTCTCTGGGGTGTTTGTGTTGTCTGTGTTGTAATGTGTACAAGTCCACACCATGTGTATGAGTGTGGCCGGAGTTGAGCAGTGTTTACACATGGGGGCTATCTGATCCGGAAAGATCCTGCTGTATAAGAGGGGGAGCGGAAAGCTGCCAGTTTGTAATTTGCGCTATTGGACGGCCTCGCGTCTTGTTAGATCGCGGTGTGCGGGAGGATATGTGCACCTTTGGAGTCGGTAGTGCTGGAGTATGTCCGTGTAAGTGGTGAGTAGAGAAGCGCGTGATATATTAGTGTCAGCGGAAGCAGGGTGGCTGATCATACTCTCGGCTCGGCAGCTGAGATCTCGAGCGAGAGTGTTTGCCTGGGCGTTTCCGCTGAGCGACTCGTGGGCTGGAGCCCAAAGAAGTAAGCGAGATGTGGAAGAGGGTGCTGTAGAACGTAGAATGTGTAACGCCTGGCAAGAGATACGGCCAGCATCGTAATTGCGAATAGCCTGTTGAGAGTCACTGATGACGACGTTGGTATTAGGGTCGGCTAGCGCTAGCGCAATGGCAACCTCCTCAGCTGCGGTGACTGTTTCTGCATTGCGAATGCTGCAGGCTGTGTACCAGCTGCGGTGAGGGGCGAGAGCTACCGCCACCATCGCTGGCCTCGATGGATGGTAAGAGGCGTCCGTATACGTGACGTCCGGACGTCCACTGAAGCGTTTCTCGAATTGACGAGCCCGATCGGCCCGTCTCTCGGCGTGGTGTTCCGGGTGCATCAGTTTGGGAATGGGAGGAATGCGGAGATTTAGGCGATATTCCGGTGTAAGTTCAGCGTAACTTGGGGCCGATCTCGGCGGGGAGATCCCAACTTGCTGCAGTACTGCTCGGCCAGCGTGTGTGAGAGCCGCTCATACTGGGCGGTGAGGGTTGCCTCGATCAGTTCGCTCACGGTATTGGAGATTCTGAGAGCCATGAGCTTATGGGTAGCTGTGGACATGGGAAGACCTAGGGCCGTCTTGTATGCTTTTCGAAGTGATGCCTCTAGCCGTTCGCTTTCGGCACGAGTGAGACGTAAGCAGGGTCCAGAGTAGGTGATGCGGGAGCAGATGAAAGCTTGAACGAGGCGCAGGAAGTTGGACTCTCGCATGCCATGATGTTTGTTGGAGATTCGCTTAAGGAGGCGTCCGATCTGTACAACCGACTGGTCGATGCGTAGGATCGTGATGTTGTTGCTGCCGTTGGCCTGTAGATGCAAGCCCAAGATCCTGATGTTGTCTGTTCGAGGAATCGGGTTTCCTTGCACCTGGAGGTTGATGTCAGGAAGTATATTTGAAGGGCGTCGTCCCGGGGATGGGATGATGATATACTCGGACTTTGTCGCCGAGCAAGTGAGGCCAACTGTACTTAGATAATCTCCAATCCGTTCGATCGCGGTCTGTAAAGTCTCTTCAATCTGGCCGTCACTGCCGCGCGTGATCCAAAGTGTGAGGTCGTCAGCATAAATGCTGTGATGCAGGTGGGGGATGTCGGCCAGTAGCTTCGGCAGACCTATCAGTGCGACGTTAAAAAGCATCGGCGAAAGTACGGCGCCTTGCGGCGTGCCGCGGTTTCCCGGAGAGATGATGGAAGGATCTCCAGTGCCGGCTTTAAGTTGCACTGTGCGGTCGGTGAGAAAGTTTCGGATGTACGCATACATGCGATGTCCAACACCGAGAGCTTGAAGTTGTTGAAGAATCGCTTCATGGAGGACGTTGTCGAATGCCTTGGCAACATCGAGGCCGACGATGACTTTCGTGTCTAGTGTACGTCTCATGACTACCTGATGGAGAAGAAGCGTAATGTCCGGGGCCGCTAAATGAGGGCGGAAGCCGAACATTGTGTCTGGTAGAAGATGGTTGTCTTCAAGGTATCGTGAGAGTCTGGTCTGGATAACGTGTTCCATCAGCTTCCCAACGCAGGACGTGAGAGAGATGGGACGGAGGTTGGCCAAGGTTGGTGGTTTGCCCGGCTTGGGGATGAGGACTAGATTGGCGCATTTCCACTCTTGAGGGATGGTACCGCTGGCCCAACATTCTTGAAAATAGTCGGTAAGAGCATGAATGGATGCGTCGTCTAGATTCCTAAGCATTTTATTTGAAATGCGGTCAGGGCCGGCCGCCGAAGTCGTCTTGAGGCGATTGAGTTCTGCTCGGACCTCCGCAAAAGTGATTGGAGCGTCTAGACAGAGATTGTCCGCGCCCTGATAGAAGGGGAGGTTGGTTGTTGGTTCAGGGCGGATGTAAGTATTTATAAGCTCTTGTTTGAGTTCATCAGACGTGCCAGGATACTGGTGGAAGATTCGCTCGAGCTGTTGGCGTGTCTGGAGCTTGCCTCCTGCTGGGTCGAGTAAATGTCGAAGGAGGTTCCACGTCTTACGAGCGTTTGGAGTCTTGTTCATCTGGTCACATATGTTGTGCCAGCTCTGTCGAGTGAGTTCTATTGCATAGTTCTCGATATTCGTATGTGCGCGCGCCAGTCTACGCCGGACATTGCGGTCCCATTTCCGAGTGGCAAGTAGAGCTTCGAGCGACTTCTTGCGCTCCCACAGATGGGCGTAGTAGCGGTCGCAGTGTGGGATACTGTCCTCTAACTCGACGGTTTGAGTGGCGTCGGCCACTTGTTTGACAATTTCGGTTGTCCACGCCTTGATATCAGTAATAGCGGGAGGTTTGTCCTGCTGTTTCCTGTGCGTCCGGAAGGAGTCCCAGTCAATCACCTGTGCCGGCCGCGTACATTGCCTGGTGGGCTCGTGTACTACGATTTCGAGTACGAAGTGATCACTCCCAAAGTTTTCGTGAGTGTGACACCAAGTCGCTTTAACTCCGGAGGTCGTAAAGGCAAGATCCGGCGTTGTATCACGCTGTAGGCCCGTACCGTGTCTAGTGAGGTAGGACACGTCCGTGATAAGGGTCAGCTGGTGCGTATGCCAGTCATTCCAAAGGCGTCGACCTTTAGCAGAGTCATAGTGGTAGCCCCAAGCGCGGTGATGCGCATTAAAGTCACCGAGAATGAGGAGGGGTTGCCCCTGCGCCAGCTGCTGGGCTTTGAGGAAGAGCGAACCGAAAATATCCTTATGAGCTCGGGGAGGGCTGTAGACATTAATTATAAACAGACTAGTGCAACGTTTACGCGAGGGTCGAGGTAATATTTCTAAGAAGACGTATTCGGGGAAAGTTGGATCTAAATTGTGCTGGAGGACAGTGAGATTACGTTTGACGAGAGTATAGCTATTCGAGGTTTTACTCGTTCCGATAGGTATGTACTGTAACCGCCAAGTTTTGTGTTCTTGTCGCATTCCTGGAGAGCTATTAGTTCGGGGCGATCACTCGCGGCGAGGAACTGCTGGAGGACCGGACGCTTACGCGCGAACCCACGACAGTTCCACTGCCAGATGGTGGTGTTACCCGAGCTGCTCGCCATGATTAGGCTGGGATATTTGTGGGTGTAGCGTGCAGCGGTGGCGTAGCGGTAGAACATCCGCCTCGCATGCAAGAGGACCGGGGTTCAAATCCCGGTGCCGCGCAATTCTCCACCGGATGACAAAAAAAAAAGAAAAAAAAAAAATCCGCGTGTCGATGGAATTGCATATACAGGTTTGGGGTGCGACCTGATGCCGGTGAACACCTCCGGCAACGCACTCCCTCACCAGAACAGGAGTTGGCCACCCTGGTGCAGTAATTGGCCACAACCTCCTATGATAAGCTCCATAAAACCCCGGCCCTCAGTCACCAGCGGCTGCGGAACAACTGACCACGGCGGCGGTCAGACCTGTGACGCAGCAGGGGGTGCTAAGAAAGCCTGGCTCCGCTGGACAGGCCGCCATTGGAAACTGACCCTGGCAACGTTTAATGCTAGAACCCTTGCTAGTGAAGCTAGTTTAGCAGTGCTGTTAGAGGAACTAGAGGGCATGAAATGGGATGTCATAGGGCTTAGTGAGGTTAGGAGGCCGAATGAGGCAAATACTGTATTGAAGGATGGGCATGTACTGTGTTATCGAGGTTTACCAGAGAGGCGACAACTAGGGGTAGGTTTTCTTGTCAATAAGTATATAGCGGGTAATATAGATGAATTCTATAGCATTAATGAGAGGGTTGCAGGCATCGTAATTAGGCTTAATAAGCGGCATAAACTGAAGGTTGTACAGGCCTATGCACCTACATGTAGTTATGATGACGAGGCAGTTGAAAGCTTCTATGAAGATGTAGAATCGGCAATGCGAAAAGTAAAGACGCAGTATACTGTACTAATGGGCGACTTCAATGCCAAGGTAGGGAAAAAACAGGCAGGAGACAAGGCAGTAGGTGACTATGGCATTGGTTCTAGGAATAGCAGGGGAGAGTTACTAGTTGAGTTTGCAGAGCGCAATAACTTACGAATCATGAATACCTTCTTTAGCAAACGGAAGAACCGGAAATGGACATGGAAAAGTCCTAACGGAGAGACTAAAAATGAAATCGACTTCATAATGTGTTCAACCCCCGCCATTGTGCAGGATGTAGAGGTAATCGGGAAAGTTCGATGTAGTGACCATAGGATGGTGAGGTCCCGAATTAGCCTGAATCTGAAGAAGGAACGCAATAGATTAGTAAGAAAGAAACCCATCAACGAATTAGCGGTGAGGGGGAGGGCAGAAGAGTTCAGAATCTCGCTACAGAATAGGTTTTCAGCTCTAACTGAGGATGGCGACATTACCCTAGAGGCAATGAACAATAATTTCAGAGATATCATTACTGAGTGCGCAGTAGAAGTAGGCGGTAGGATAGTTAAAGAGGATACCGGTAAGCTGTCTAAGGAGACGAAAGATTTGATTAAG
>JAJIZL010035445.1:0-13833 GCA_023969395.1 Amblyomma maculatum
AGATCCCAGAGCCGATAATAAAGTTCACTCACTCACTCACTCACTCAGCCGGAACAGAATGACGACAAGAGCGAGGAAGGAAAAGTTTATTAGAGGTTTTTCCATTCCTTTATTTCCCTGCTTGGTATTGAAGTCACAGCGTCGATTTCATTTACCAAGAATTCAAATTACTAAGAACCTCCGCAACGTAAAAGCTAGTTCACTTTCTCGGCTAAAAACCTTTGCTGTCTTCTTTGACAACAGCGCTGAGCATTTAACTCGAGAAAACTCCGTCACAAGAAACCTATGCGCTGGCTTTAGCCTCTCAAGCGTATTTGACACAACTTTTGGGTACCAGATGTCCATGCAAATCACTTCCTGTTTACCGACAGAGTGCAGGAGAAAATTTTGCCGCCCACACACGGCTCGGTGCCTCATTGCGATGCGCATATTATTCGGAATTCTTTGAAACAGAGTGGAATTAGCGCCTAAAAAAAGGCTTTGCGAAACAAGCGGATGAGTTGCTCCTGCTAAAGAAGAAAATAAAAAGCAAATGGCTTTCACCAGGCACTTTCCACTATCTCCATTTCTCTCAAGCGGAGTGTTTTTCTACAGCCTTCCTTTTCTCGGATTTGTTTTCAGGTGAAACTCGTGGCTTCACTTTAAACTGCAGGTACTTAAAGAGGAGTGATTCTTGGTTTCGTCAAAAAACATAGATTGCTGCTGTTTGGGAATAACACATCTGAATATTCAAGAGATTATAGTGCTTGCCTAATCCTTGTACTTCGTGATGTAGGTAAGAAAGATGGGAGGCCAAAAATGTGGTAGATTTAATTGACTTAACTTCTATGCACTAAGGTTTGTATAAAATTTCACTTTTGAGGTTTTGCAAGCCTTCATGTAGAGAATTGTCTATATGATCTTGGAGTAGGTGGTACCCTGGTGTTCTCGAAATCGAAGTGGCCTTTCCAACTATTTTCTTCCTCACGTGCTACAGAAAGATGCGAACATTCTGAGCCCTTTCAAGCAATTTTCTGAAAAAAAAAAAACATAGAAGGAAATTCATAGGGGCGTACTTTTTTCACAACACCATTACGGTGTGAGAAAATTGCGTCCCCACGGGTAACATTCCATACTCTTCACATAGCCAGGGCTAAAATATATCGCTTCGCTAAACTTTACTAGGACGACAAAAATCAGTCATGGCTGGCAGCTGAAATTCAACGTCTATTAAAGAAACCGAAAAGCATGCTATTTTTATTGCAGCTAGTAAGACAGGCGTAGTGGTAATGACACCTTTGTGTCTTCCGCTAGAATAATTATGGAATTGCGCATTTACCAAACTTTAAGAAGCGAACATAGATGAAACATAAACGAGAAAATTAAAAACGAGGAATAAAAATTGTATCAATGTCAAATTGCAAGCAAATTTTATAGCAACAGCCTTCATTGCGGCTATTATAAGCTACTATGAACCCCATCGGTCGATCCTGCTTTAGATACCCAGTAGTGCTGGATGGTTAAAGAAATAAAAGTTCAGTTAGAATTGACGAAGTCATGCGAATTTATTACGCACTGAGACAATATTCTCTGTGATTAACCTCCTGGCACGTTTAGAGCTTCGCCAATTTGGATCCACGCCCATTATATTCACATTGATTCAGCTAAATGCATTTTGAAGTATCACTTTTGCTACAGCTGCAGAGTTATTGTAATTATTCACGCATTTCTGTCTTCATATTTTATAGCAATGTTCGGATGAGTTAGACAAGCCTAGTAAGGCTGCATGACACTTCTGCTCCATTATGTGTGAAATTACACAAGTTCTGCTACTGTTTGTTATGTTAGTTCGTGGTATTATTCCCAATTGTACAAAAAACAACCTTCAGGCTTTTAATGTCCTGCAGACAACATTGCAAGAGCAACTAAAGTCTATCGAAACGAGGACGGTCGATCATTGTTTCTTATACCGTTATTTCTATTCTGGAATTTCGCTGAGGTGGCTGGTAAGCCTCCTGCGAGAAACTGCTGAAAAAGAAATTAATGCGTCCGCTGTGTCGAACAAACGCCTTGACTTCATTATCTAGGCTAGACTATTCTTTGCTCCGCTTTGCATTCAAGGTCTTTTGCGCTGTGCTATAGAAGTCATCGTCTTAATTTCCTTTTTTTTTATTATTAGGTATTTCGTGTTCTGCTTCGGATGACTTCACCGTCATCGTATTCTCTTCCAAAGTGGAATTACAGCCTTAATTATGTCTCTTTCATTGTAATGAAAGCCTAGAATAAAATGTTATGAACTTGGCTAACCATGGAATGACAAGAAAAAGTAAAGTAAAACGAATTTGAAAAAGGGCATATTTATTCTTTTGCACCTATATCTGTGCGGAACCGGGCTAACCCACCGTTTTTATCCTTTCGTTTGTTGCTTTTATTACGCGTGATATAAATCACACGTTATCTCTGCTTCTTCGTTTTCATTGACATTTTAGTTATATTTTTTCGATTTCAGCAGCTTACTTTCATGGCCTTCGACAGGCTTGCCACTACTTAGTCTACTGGCAGTGACATATGAGGTCAACGACTTCTGAGAGCGCTCAAGCAAACAAAAACCTGGAAATGCGCGATTACGCGCCCTGTATAACTTAGCATGAAAAATTGTCCCATCAAAGGCTATCTACAGACTTGTTCGGTGGTCGCAGGGGCTGGCAAAGATCTCACCGTCGGGCGCCATGGTGCGCAAGCATTTGATGTGCCACCTGATGCCGGTTCATATCTATGCATGACACGCTTACGATTGGAGCGAGTGTACAGAGGTACCTGCGAAGGACGAGAGAGAGGGAGTGTGTCGTCAATTCGCCAAAGCTCAGTTTAGTACAGATGCCCCCACGCTGCTCAGTAGTGCAATCGTCATACTACGTGTATTTATAGTGGCCTACTAATGACTTCGGGGAGCTTTTGGTTGAGTCTAACGTGATCAGTACGGAGTAGTTCAGTTGTTAAGACCATTTTCCAAAATTAGTTGTTTTGTCTACATCAATGGCAGTGTACGGCCATGGATCTTAATCTAGCTTTGAGAAAGTTACTTGCGCTTAGTTTTGTTGGTGGGCCTCTTCGTTCCTGAGGTGTTTACTCATCTCTTTAAGGCCTATTAAACACGCTCACTGATCGATCAAATATTCCGGACACTAGGTTTACTTCATCATAGAGAGGTCCCCTGTGGTGGTATAGTGGTTAGGGCGCTGGATTACTGCGCCCAAGTATGCGATGTCCAATCCAGACCGCTGCAGCCGCTGTTAGATGGAGGCGCAAAGCAATGCGCCCGTGTAGTGTGCGATGTCAGTGCACGTTAAAGAACCCCACGTGGTCGAAATTTCTGGAGTCCTCTACTACGGCGTCTCTCATAGCCTGAGTCGCTTTGGGACGTTGAACTCCAAAAACCAGCAAACCAGCAGCTTTCCCTGTTATCGCTAGTTTCAAGCCATGCTTACACCAAAAATTTTTTTCAACACGCCACGTTTTTCGCTCGCAACCTGAAACCACTGTTCTTAAGAATGGGTGAAAAGAAAAGAAAGATCTAAGTAATGGTTTTTATATTAATTTAGTTTCATACCTTCGCTGAAAACGTATTGCTCTTACATATGTCACCACAAAATCAACGTGACATTTGGAAGCAAAATATATTATTCAATGCCCATCTGAGGCATGCGATATTCGTTATAATGGTTAAACGTGAATTTTACTCCTGAGTAGGAGACTGCATAAGCTGAAAAAATAAAGAAATCGTTTGCTCAGAATTGAGCATCAGATTTCATGCTGAGCGTTCGCATTATACTTAAAGAAAGATGATCATTACATACAACATCCGGTTGTAAGCACATGGTCCCAATGTTATCCGATATGTTTCTTGGATGAAAAAAAAATGTTGTCGAATATTATCATGATAGGCGAAAGCCCTCTAATGCCAAAACACTAGGTGGCACAGTTTTGCTAGCTTTTAAAGTGACACGCAGTGGCAAGTTATCACTCCGCCTTTCCCACGGTAGTCCTTTGTGAGGATAACTGCGAGTCATTCCAATCTTGTCAGCTAAGCAAACGCAGCAAAACAAAGAGAATTGAGGCTGGTGCCAACAATATTATATGCGCACATTTCGAGGTGCTAAGAATGGGCTGATAGATAACGTAAGCAGGGTAGCAGCCATGGCGGTTTACTTTCTACTACTTTCTACGGCAAGAAACACTGGTACAGATCCTTCGATGGTCATCTTTATCAGATGTATTACTAAGCCCATGCAGCTGTCCGCTAGTATATTGCTGCGGCGCGCGAACGTTACACTATCAAAGAAATGCGAGAACACAAACAATAAACATTTATGGAAAGAACTTAATCCAGCGCACTTGCTCTTCAATATCTAATAGGTTTATCAACCATGTTAGTGCTCGTGAAGTTTCGGCGTAGAAAAAAAGCTATGATTCCCATGTCTATTAAAATAACACGCCTCAGCAACCGGACTACTTTGAGTGCTAAGATAATACGGCAAAATAGTAGATCAAAAATCTGCACTTCAGCATTTAAGGACAACAGAGAAGGCTTTGTCCCACGGATAAAGTTGCGGAACAGAGAAGACAATAAAGCGGCGGCGGTAGCCTTCCTCAAAAAAAAAAAAAACAAAAAACATCAGCCCTTGAATTTGCATAGATGCAGCGGAGCTGGCGGGTGCTTGTAAAGTTTTGTTTTTCAATAAAAGTTTGGACATGTTGCATTGGCTGTACCATGTTTGCACGTTTCCTGACTAGGAAACTTCGGAGATACGTACGACCACTTGCATGAATGAAGGCTGAAGCTTACTGGAAAACGCCCGTGCGCTAGGTCACGTGCTGTTGTCAAGTGATTATGATAGGAAATTAGAGGTGCATAACTCCGTTCGAATCCTTCTCGATAAACTAGACTAACATATGAACGCCATTTAGGCATCGAAATGATAAGGCATCAGCCGGAGAACTCCGTGCGTATGAATATAATGTGCGATTTATGCAAAAAAAAATATGGTGTGGTTTATTTAGTCGCGAGGCACGAGAAAGGAACCGACAATACTTTCCATAAGTATTGCTTTCAGATATGGGGGAATGCAATCGGAGCGGCCGTGGAGCATGACCAGTGTAATGAGAGATCGGTATCGTCCCTGGGGTTGCTGGTTTGATTTCGTTAAGGTCCCAAAGCGACTAAGGCTATGAGAGGCGCCGTAGTGGAGGGCTCAAGGAATTTCGACCGCCTGCAGGCCTTTATGGTGTACTGACATCGCACAACGCACAGGCACTTGCTTTACGCCTACATCGAAAAGCGGCGGCCGCAGCCCCGAATAAATCCCGCATCCATGAGTTCTGGAGTCCAGCGCCCTAATCACTGAACCACGACTGTAGGGCGGCGTCTTTAGTGTTGAACTTGTCTGATATCATCAGTTCGTCTCTGAATCAGCATGGCGGCTCATCCGTCACAAAGCGAACAGCGGAAGATGCAAATTCTAAAACACTTTTGGATTATGTTGCACGGCCAGCCTGAGATGCTTAAGCAACATATTGTGATCCCGAGTGGATGTAATCCAGACTTCAAGAAAGGGGAATATTTTTTTGTTATTAGGCATCCGGACATAATTCCGATCGTCTCATGGCGATACAGGAAAAATAAAGCAGCTGCTGCCATTCCCGATCAACGTTTACAGCAATTATCACCGAGCTCTTAACAAGGCTATCGCACCCTAGCATCCTGAGCATTGCCGATAAAGTGTCATTAGATGAAGCTGTGAAAGTAGGTCTGATTTCAGTCACGTGTTGTACCCTCGCCACATTACCTATGCGCAGGCATAGATTAATCTGCTGATTCTTTTATTGACCGTGCGCGGTCGTTACAATCGCTGCTGGGATAGAAGATGATACACAGGGCCCTATTAGATTGTCGATGGTGAAATTAAAGTATCGGTCTCGGCTAGTGTTATGATGTGAACATTAAGCTTTTATTTGCCTTTACAAGCTTAATTAAAGACGCGCCTATTATAACACCGAATAAAAAAAGTAAACGAAGATGGAACCACGGCAAGTTAAAAAAGTGCTACTTCTCAGATTGTCTGACTCTTCTAATTGCAGGTCTATCAGAAGTTGAGGATCACGGATGATGCCACACGAAAATTAACGCGGCACTTTTGATTATTCAGATGATGCGTATTTCAGCAAAGGTTCACATGGGAAGCAAAGTAACAGCACATTTTCTCCGCAGATTGATCGAACACAATTGTCATTCGAAGGTAAGGGGAACTTATGTGTCTTCGTTTGAGCTGCAGTTTGGAAGCGAAAATAGCGAAAGGAGAGAATGATTACAAATTCTGGTTAATTACCACTAGAGAGATGCCTGGAATTCTGCATGTCTGTTTTGTCACATAGAATAAAGCACTAGTATTTGGTGCGTAGATGCTCAGTTGAACAAAAACAATAAATAACATTTGTCTGACTCAAAATGTCTTCTTTTTGCGGGGTTTAAGGTTTATGAGTCTTAAGGGCTATAGGGAGCGCTGTAGTCGAGGATTCACGATAAATTTAGAGAAACTACCGTTTTTTACCAGCTCTAACATCGCGTAGAGCGCATCTCCTTTGCGCCTCCCCTGTGTATAAGGCGGCTGCCACAGTCATGTTCGATTCCGCATCTAACAGCTCCGTAGTCCCGTGCCATGCTCCTTACATAACTGCAGCCGCGGACTTATCAAAATCACTATGAACATCAGCCTCCAGCAATGTTTTATGCACTCTGGATTGAAGGGCCTTCAAAAAACAAAATGTGCATCAATATTGTATTAAATTTGATTCCGTTAATGCCCCTGCTCGTAATTTTTAAATGTAATGTAGTCAAAAAAACAAAATAAATATGTATATAAAGAGAGCGGTTTAAATTCGAACCTTTTTTCGTTACATATTTACAGCTACATTCGTTATCGTATGCATTTTTTTTAGCTACCATTCTACGATTACCCCTTTTTTTTCTCTACAACTGAAGCCCGTAAGGAAGACTTCCCGGCTTTCGCACGTCGCACAGAAAGATAACATCGCACAAAATGAAAAGTAGGTGTGGATGGTTAACCGGAAAATCGCAGTGAAATGCTCCTAGTTATATGTGACCGCAGCCAGGTTTATAAGGAAAGCAAAATATTATTATCGTGATCCTGTTTAGTAATCTGTGATAGCCCGGATTGCTTCAAAGAGAAACCTTGAAAACTCTGCAAAAAAACTCAGCGGGAAGGAAACATCTTTACCTGACTTTATCGTATAACGCATGAAACTGCAAACACTTCGTCTTTCTTTATTTCGTTCGTAGACATAAACAACTACGGAGTTCAAAGCCCTTGCAAGAGTGCGAAAGAACTTCAGTGACGTGGGTCAAAACACAAATTCTTAGTGACAGCAGGGCTCAGCGTAACGCTCTGCGTTCATAAGGAAAACGCAGGCAGATATAGTGTTACTAATACATGTTGTCCCGAATGGCAAACAAGGGCAGTGGAATGTGATATGCTCGCGCTCTCGTCCTCTAGGGAGAACCAGAGGATACACGCAATCTAGGAGCTGCTACATCTACGCAGCTGTGGTAGCAAGACATGTCTGCACGTTTCAGGTGACGTACCTATCCTCGCATTTCAGCTAGTGGTCCTCTCCGTTTCCATTACCGCCCGTCATTCAGACACGGTAAGCAATTCGCCCGTAGCACAGCCGTCGCATTCATGTTACGGTGCATGTCTACGGGAGCAGGCTTGGCAAGAATGAAACTGCGGAAGAAACCACTTGCGGCAAAGATAACCTATAGCATGCATGTAAGAAAACACGGTAGTAAGAGCTCTTCTTTTATCATCTAACGATGAGCACAATTCCTAAATGTGCCGATGTGACGCCGCTACAGTTGAGAATGCGTTGAAATTTTGCCCACACTCTGTTTTGGGGCCCGTGTAGTAAAATGTGTCCTGTTACTTTCGCCGCGAAAAGAGGACATTCCTTCGCGCCTCTCGAAGCCACGTTTATCGGACCTTCCTTTGTAGGCGTGAAAGAAACAGGGTGCAAAAGAATAATTGGTGCATTTTGGAGGATCTACATTGTCAAGTACTGAACAACTCTGCTTAACAAAAAAAAATATAATTTTTCGTGCATAAAACTAAGTGCGTGAGTGGCTTCGATACCCTATCCATAAATAGAACACCGTCAAATGCGGTATCGTGCCGTACTATACCATAGTACACATATCTTTTTTCCTTGGACATTTTTGTAGCTCTGCTTGGAACATTGATGTCAAGCGCATAGAGCATGTGTACAGCCTTTATCAAAGGTTTACAGTCCAGGAGGTCTACCTCTGAGCGATACTATGTGGCTCGTAATGCATTCCCAGGTTTCCATGCATACTTGCTGAAGATAAGATTTTTCGTCCTACCCTATCGATTAGCTAGGACTTCTACGGTTATTTCAGAAGTCATATTACACGGCTTAGAAGAAAACCTCTGGGCTGTAAACTTTTAATAAAAGCAGTACATACCACCAAAGCTCATTTGTAGCAGCTACGGAGCTTTTTACTTAGCCCTTATGTACTCAGGAAATTGTCGCTGGCTCGCTTCTACTCAGAACACGTGGTTTAATTACAGGTACCAGTTGGCGCAAAACAAAAATGGGCACCGATTCAGTTTTATTTGGTTTTAAAATAACTAAAGATTTCCTGAAGTCTGCCTCCGCTTTTTGAGGAAACCATATTACATAAAGGTATAACATTCTGTTAATGTTACCGCTATTAGGCGGGAACCACTGAATATTGCGGCTCTTTTAAACCTTTGCAATAAAATACTGCCAGATGAGTCGACAATATCAAGTATTCATTAAAAAATTCCGAGTTCACTCTGGAATCTACAGTGCAAGAATGCGAAACTGTAAGCGTTGCTGGCGCATATAGTGCATCACGTTTGCCCGCAGGATAATTATCAACTAAATCCACCGTCATTATTATTGCTAATGTCATCATTGTGATTATCACTAATCGCAGCGCCATTGTCATCGCTACTAGCACCCTCACGGTAGACAAGAAGTGTCATGTGCGTTTTCAGATGCAGCGTGATAACGTGTTCAGGCTGGCGGTCTAGGCCATCTCTATGTCAGTTATTTGCTCATTTCTCCTTCCTTTATAGCACCCATTCAATTATTATAGGGTCCTTGCAATCTAACTTTGTGTGCCTTCTACCCAACTTAGTGGTCTCTACCAATTTCATTGACTGTCCTTATTACTTGGTTTTATGAAGGAAGTTTACGATTCAGTGGGTTTTCTGGAACTTCGCTTTTCTTATGAGTACATATTCTGGGTTTGAAGGAAAAATTTAGACTTTGAATTGACATCTATGCTGTTTCCGCCTTTATTATCTCTATTCGAGTTGCATGGGGCATGATGTGTTGAGAGAGTACGTAAAATTTCAGTTTCGTCGTGTACTAAAACGTTTTTCTTTAATCTTCATGCCGAAGTTCTACCTGTTAAAGTGTGGCTTCACACACAAAATATTTTTGTTTCTTCTGTTATTTCTCGGGTATGTGACACACCTGAAACAATCGAACAGTGTTTTATTGCCTGCAAAGATGCGATATTATTTTGGGATGTTTTACAAGGAACACTGAAGAATGACTTTGTATTGAATTCTCGCAGTGTGCGGAATGTAATGGCCACCTAACATGACCATGAACCATTTGACATGCTTTTCCTCCTTAGACTACACAGCCTGTGGGAAACGCGGATGTTGGACTGGACTGCTGAGCCTGTAATTTCCTCTAGTACTCATTTCAGCCAGATGGTGCATCCGCAGAGGGACACTTATGAAGATAGTGACTATTAAACGGACTGGCTCCCATTATTGACGCGTTGTTTTCCTTTGCCACCGTTTTAGTGCGGTTGTGTTAAGACTTGTTTTATTTATGTGGTGTTGTATATTGACGCCGTTGTTTTTATGAATTGTTTTTTTCTAACGACTGTTTTAGTATTGTGTTTAGACCTATCTTAGTTGTTTGGTGTTGTATATTTAAATTCAATGTTTTCGGCTACAGGCTTATTACGTAGTAAACAATGTAGATAGCTCTGTTCTCTATGTAAACGCGTGTAGTAAATACCAATTGCTGAAAATAAAACTCCAGGGCATGTGTAGGTTGGTTAAAGCGCTCGGCTGTAGATATAAAAAATGAAGTTTCGATTCCCGGTAACGACAGGATTTGATTACACATTTTTAACTATCTTTCTCCCAGTAGACTGGCCGATGGCGTCACGAGTTAATGACGTTAAAGTCTCGGTAATTCGCGGAATCAGGCGAAGCAGTGACACTTCATGTGGCCGGACGGACAGGGTCATGGCCCCGAGTATGAGCCATTAAAGGCCTTAAAAGGTTGACGCAAAAAAGTGAACGACGATATTAGGCGCACATTGCCTTCTATAAGCTTTTTAGTGCAAAAGGGACACAAATATTAGTTCCGCCTTTAGTGTGCTACGCAAGCTTTAGTGTTATGTGCTCCTATGACGTCACACAATCTGCCCATCACTACTCGCAACTTACTTGCTTTCAACTTCAATCCGCTAAAGTAATGCCCGTGAATGTATTTCCCACATTATCGGTAAAAACATCAACGCTGACAAGGCCTTTATCGTCGCAACCTTCAACGCTCTCGGGTTTAAGCATGGAGAAAACCTAAGTTCCGCCATTAAAGATATGACAAGACAGCGGCAATGTCACGTCTGTGGTTGTCTTTTCGTGTCCTCGTTCGTCTGCATACACTATGCTTGCCGACAAACCATTAACGTTATTTTTTGTCCTTAGTAACACGCACATAGCAGTACTAAGGCACCACGATATGTTAAAGGCTACCAAACTTTGATGCAAAACATCGCTTCATATAAGGCATGCAAACGTTCCAGCGCGGCCTACGAGTAGTGTGATTCGTGATCCAAGGGTCTCATCGGATTCGATTAGATCTCTCTTCTGTGCCAAAAGATCTATCAAACAACTAAGTCATGACGTGTAATTTGATAGCACTGTGCTATCGACTGACTAGTCTATGCCGGTATGTCATTTGCTCACTTGCCCTACGAGAGAGATGCTCACAGTGTCTCTCCCACAGATCCAATGCCGTTTCTGATAACGTGAACGCCAATAATAACACTCATGCTGAACTTTCCCTAGACCTGCACCTTTAACGTTATTTGAATTGAAAGTGTCACAAACGACTTTAAAACATTGTTGCATCTACGAATTATTTCCCCTAAACTGACGCAGCTCATCCTCGGTGATATAGCGGCAAAACTGCCTGCTGCTATAGTGCAGCTTAGTCGTAACAGCTAATGAAGCAACAGTACTGTTGTGGGCTGGAAAGTGAAACAGAAAACTAACAGACTTCTGAGAATGATAACGGTTTTCGACACTCGCTAAAAAAGTAAGGCTTTAGATAATGGCTTTATCCTGCCTAATTTTCCTGACAAAGGCATTGTTTTTCTTTCCACGCATTTAAGCTTTATCCTGACTCATCAGAAAAAGAGTTACCGTGATGCTAATATTTTTCGTTCGGCTGAGTGAGTTGAAATTTTATTTATCACTCATTTGATGCTGAATTGATTGCTCAGGTCTGCAAGCAAATGTTTCAAAGAGTGATTGAAAGAGGTTTTAAATTTCTTCGCCAGAGGAAGACGATCGGGGACGAGGGTCAACATGGTGGAGCGTCGTTCGTGCAGAGTTTATTAAAGTTTCACCGGGGCTTACCACTCTCCAACGTGTAAAACTAAGGTAACCATAACGAAAGTGCTCAATGTCGCTTGCGACTATAGGTGAGCCTTTGAAGTAAGCCACAATTTATGCGAGAACGAACCTACGGCCCGCAGCTAACTGAACGAGAGCGCTATCCTCGTAGAGTCGCTCGGTTTAACGCTATGGCCCTGTCTTTTATGGCGCTGTCGGCTGAGGCTCATTAACGCCGGGAATACGTTGTGCGGACAGGAGTTCTTTTCAGGCAGAGCACGCTCGAACATGCATCATAGGAATGCATCACGGGACAAGCTCGTTCTCTGCTAGGCTTCCTTAAACAAGACACACGAGCGGCCAGATGGAGTTTGTACGCCACTCTGCAGAACACGCTGTGCACCGGTAGGTCAAGTGCACACTGATAGAGTAAATGCGATGAACAAGGGGGAGGCAGGAGGTGGAGAGGAGAGTATTTCGTGCAACGACTACTTACGTGCGAAGCCTCGTTGACCAAGAAATACTGCTGACAGTGAAGATTAGAGCCCGGCGCAATCCTGCTCAGCACCGACACGTGCTTACACATTGAGCCACGACACAAAGCCGCAAAGCTCATAACAAAGCCTCACTAAATTTTATTTGTGAATTCCTTTCTTGTCGACATTCTTTGCCATTTAGACCATGACGTAGGTTGTTGGCGGATAATTTAGGATGTAGCTAAGATTGCGTTTTAGGATATAGCTAAGATTGCGTTTCTTTATGTTGGCGCTCTGTGCTGCAGGCAGTGCTCTGTGCAACAAAATACAGACGGACCGAAGAGCCAGGCATCATGAGTAACTTCGGCCAGCCTGTTAGGTGACAAGGATAGGATTTCTGGAGTCTTGCGGTCCAACCTGCAGCGTTATTATTTGCCATGCTTTTGGTGTTTCTTTCGCTATACTGAAACAGTGAGCAGCAAGTGTATTAACTTTATGTGGACTTTTTTTCTATTTTTTAAAATATATAATGCAAAGACATTAAGCAATTCAAGAAAGTGTTGAATATATGCAATGAGGTGAACTATTTTAGTTCATTAGAATTGAATCAATTTATCCATCATGCGTGAATTTACCTTAGTTCTTGTCCATCGGAAGGCAGCCGTCACCATTGTGCATTACTCAAAGTATTTGCGTATTTTGCATAGCCTCTATATGGATGACGAAGGAACGAAAACCCGCGAGAGAAAACGGGGCCGTCTGGGAGGTTTCCGGAACAATGTCAACATTCTGAGGAACTAACCGAAGAGCGGCATCGACTCTTAGGCTAACCACAGGAAAATCTGTTCACTCCCTTCGAAGCGTCACCACATGCGACACGGCACCGCATCGAATCAAATTAGGATAGCCAGGATGAACCCTAGAGGAGGTACTTCGCGTGGCCTCACACTTCGTTTCGGCTCATGGCCGGGTTTGTTATAATGGGGCATTAATAGCGGTCGTGCGCCCTCAAGTTCGCCCTAAGGGTGTACTACACGGTATACTGATATAATGCAGCTCATGAGCCCTTTTCATGTCCTGAAATTGTCGAAATTCGATTTCCATTCCTTAGACTTAGCCAATGTCCTAAGGCTCAGAAATGCAGCTGCCTCATCACAGATACACCACTGCGGCCTAACACGAGGAGAGCATGCAAATGTGGACACTCAATAATTATCCGCGTGTCCAAAATAAGATGCATCTCGGGAGGCTACCAACGCGTTTCTAGAGCGCTATAGAGATCCCGTAAGGAAGGTAAATACTATGCTTTCCCGAAAAAATAAAAATAAATAAAAACCGTTTAATATCTGATTCGAAACTCATTCAGTTAAGTCCTATTATCTGTCGCGAAAATTAGTGAGAGAGGAGTTTATTTTTTGAACATAACATAACACACACAATAAGTATCCAGGAGAACATCCCTTACTAAGGAACAGAATTGGTAAGGATTAAAACCAGCGGAAAGACACAAAGAGAGAAGCACTCAACACAACACAACACAACACAACACGTGTTGTGTTGTGTGCTTCTCTCTTTGTGTCTTTCCGCTGGTTTTAATCCTTACCAAT